>OOFC01047797.1:18487-65728 GCA_900323345.1 Pseudochromis fuscus
AGAGGTGGGGAGGGTGGGAGAGTGGGGGATCCGAGTTTCCATGACGACCACACAGGACTCCTGCTTGCTGAACGAATGAGTGTGTGCGTTACATGTATGCGTGGTTCTGTGTGTGGATCCAAGGCTTTCACAGAGGGGAGACACCACGCAATTTTTTTTTTTTTCCCTTTTCATTTAACCAAGAAAGACTCAGTGTGTCTTCTACGTAATAATAATAATAACACACATTGACACGATGCGTGCACACATACGCCAACGCACCATGTTGTGAAACATATTGCCTTGTAACTATTTTTCATACTCCTTTCACAGCCAAAAAAGGTGTGGAAGCCTTGACTAGTAGAGAATAATTACAACATGTCCTGCGAAGCTTTCAGTCTGCTGCAGTCATAAAAACTTGAAATACGTTTGAATCCTTTTCAGCAGATCCTGGACTTCCTTTGTGGTTGAACTAAAATGTGGCCTGACCATACCTGGGAAGGAAGTTTGAAGCTTCAATATGACACAAAAATCCCAAAAGAGCTCCAAATCAGCTGTCTTTGAATCAATCAGTTGCAGGTTTCTACACTACACTAATCTAAAACTCTGAATCTTAAGAAGTGCTGCTTCTTGCTACATGACACAATATATTTGTTTAAAGAAAATGAGCTGCACGAGTTGGGGTGAATTTGACCCCACTGAATCCTTACTGTCTCAAATAAATAGGTGACATCATTTTTTTTGTTTATTTCATGAGTTTTTGTGTTTTAATGAGGCCATATGGGTAAACATAAAATTAACATTAATTTATGTTTTCAATGTCCTGTGTAACCTTTGTAGCACCTGTGTTAAAATGATTTTAAAAAATGTAGTCACAAATAATATAAAAACATCAAACAGCTCTTTCTTTAACCTTTTAGGTCAATCAATGAGATTTGATAGTGATCTGTGGGTATTTTTTTCAATAATTTGCTTAAAGTATATTTAAGTAGCAACATGTAGTACTTGAAATCTAAACACCAATAACAATTTTGAATATAATCATTTTCTAGAGGTTAAAATGACTGCTATCACATCGACCTCCAAAATAAAAGCTGTTAGTGTAAAGATAATCCTAAACAACAAGAGGTGTGATTATCTTTATCTGGACATGTGTCAGTGTGAAGTAAGAGAAGAAAAGATGAAGCCCCCCCCCATGCCAGGATATCGAGTCTTGAAGGTGTGCAGCAGCAGCTTTCGTCATCGTGCTGTGTCCTGCTGACCCCTGGGGGCTGTTTTGATTGGATCATTAACAGGACAGTGACACCTGAGTGTGCACGCTGGGAGTGACGACAACCCCTGCCATGTCTCTCTTTTTATCGCTCTCATCTCGTTCAATTTAGTACGTGACCCTTATACTATCGCCAGCTAGGACCTTGGGATCCGACCAGAAAAAAAGTCCACAAAGGGGGTTCATGGTATTGAAGGCAAAGGTAACAAATCTCTCACATTTCACATCTCTCCAGTTTGGTAAGTGTCTGGAATTTGGGTTAATTTCACTGCAGGATCACTGTAGCTACTTTTAAGGTTGGTAAATCACATGCATGTGAATACACACATACACACACACACAAATACCATAGTGGTGGGCTGTTCAGTTATCAGGGTCTCCACCGGGGATGGTTATAGATGTCCATTAGTGACTGCTCTGAGCCCAGAGGAGAAACTGGGTCAGAACTGTATGAGAGAGAAAGTGTGTTGTATCTTCCTCTCTGTGATTCATGAACACACACACAGACACACACCACAAAGCCTTTTTTTTTTTTTTTTAAATATGTAACCAGGCTTGGTTATATGCCCATATCCATTATGTTAACATCCTGTTTTTCTGCTTTCTGTGTTTATGTGTCTGTCTGTTGTTGTTTATATTCATCCAAGGAATAAATGGCGAATGGAGTTTTTTGTCCATGTGCTGCTTGACCCAAGACAGGCTGTCAACATCATCTCCTCTGGCCCCTTATATGTAGAATTTTGGGGTGGTTTTTACCATGGTGATTGGACTATAGTTGCTTTATTATGAACAGCCAAGCCTTTTACAATTGATCCTATTCACCCACACACACACACACACACACACACACACACACACACACACACACATAGGCACTCTCAGGCATTCATACACAGATGGTGCTGGAGCTGCCATGGAAGGCCAATGACCTGCTCTGTGGGAGCGGTTTTGGGTTCAGTGACTTGCTCAAGGACATTTTCACATACTATGAGGCGGTACTGGAAACACTGGAAATAGATTTATCACAGCTGAATGCGACCAAGTAAAGAACTGGTGGGAACTGAGTGAAACATGAAATCAGGGCAGCCCAGAAAGTGATCCAGTGAGAACACACTGACTGGTAGTCCAGGATTCATAGCATGGAACCGATTGACAAAAAACAAACACCCTCAGGCTCTTTAGTGATTACAGCTTTTAATCTCAGCCCAAATCTTTCTGGGAGGACGAGATACCAGGATCGCTCTGTTGCAAGATGTAACATTAATACCATTTAAACACATAATCTTAAGCAGAAATGTATCCTGAACTTTGGTTGTTAGTCTGGTGTGGTTGATAGTGTCCTGAATGTCTGAGCAGCCATAGCCTGGGGTGTCTTCTGCTACAGTTGTTGTTCGATGGGAACAAATATCACAGAGATGGCTGATTACTGATGTAATTGCCATCTTCAAGCAAATTTAATTTAGCACGGTCCAGACTTTGATTTAGAGAAGTGTCAGTGACAGTTGGTTAGGTGATGGATAATCAGTTACTATTTTGTTGGGAAACAATGATTGCGAGCAGAATCAAATGTGACTGCAACACAAAAGTAATCAACAAAAGAAAATAGCAGTATTGTTCCCCCCGCTCTCTCTTTCTAAGGGATCCAGCTACATGATGACAGTGATTCATGCAGCTTATATTACCTCAGTGCTGACTTTTGAAATTGTAATCATTGAGTTATTGACAAGAAGCTCTAGTAATGACAACAAAGATAATGATGGGCACCACAGGACGACATTAAGAGGAGCCTGAGTGACATGCTGACGGTTTGTAAGACAAAAACAATCACCTCTGACTCTACACCGCCATCCCGAACATCCTACTCGCTGGTCAACATTTTAGTCTCAATACTTCATTCCTCCCTGCTGCAGCTTTGTATAAAAATGCAGAAGAGCAACTTTATGTAAATTGTTGGGCTGGATGTCTGTATTGCCGTCGCCCACACTCAACTCCAAGTGGTTTCAAAGGAACAAGGAACTGTCACTTTGAGCGTGGGTGGTTATGGAGCTGTCACTAACAAAGGACTTCTGATTTATGCCTGTCTTTAAACAAAAACACCACCTCATGAGTAGATATGATAAATGTACACTTTGCTCTTAATTTGACAACATGATAGTCCCATCACATCAGAGCGTCTCATTGGTAAACTGAGGTCATTTTGATTGTACTGGCAGTGTGCTGTAATACGGTTTGTACTGTATTTGATTCAACAATTTGCCAAAATCCAAGAGAGGGGAAAACAAAACTATGACATTTGTGTTTAGCAGATGTACTAGTACAACATGATATGTGTTATGATCAAGACAAACTTCACGTAAGATAATCATATCTCCTGATTGAAAGGAGATTCTTGAAGCTCCATGTGTTATTGTACTGTTAATTTTGTACTCATGCCTTATTAGTATCTGGAAATATTGAGGTTCTTTCCATTTTATCACTTGGTTGGTATAGAGGATGTTGCACAAGGACACATCCACATGGGGGGATCAAATCTGAGCACGCACCTGGGGTGTGATCTCACTATACGCAGGCCAAGCTGCTGCACCTTATAATGTTATGCTGCAGTGCCGTACAGATGACAGCTATACTTCGCCAGTGAATATTATATTTCCAGTAATTCAGACAGTATTCTGCCTTACAGTAAGGTGTGGCACAATTAGTTTCCCGTCAGCAGCCCAGGTGTACAAAGGCTTGCATGTTAAAACTGTCACACTGATGCTGTGTTAGTGCTCGACACGGGAATGCGACATTGTTCTTACCAGGCTCCGCAGCGGCACAATCGTCCTACAATGACAGTGACAATGACATGGTTGGGAAATGCGCAACTCATACAAGAAGAGTAGACATGCTAAACCTTTTAGACCCACACTGCAGCATCTACTTCACAATAAATTCATGTGCATGTAGCATACAGCAGAGCGGTGTGACGGCATTACAGCTCGACTCCAGCAGGCACATTAATAGTGGGCAGGGACAGATGCAGCACCACTAAGGGAACTCTATGTTATAAGGCATTTAACCAGTTTCCAACAACCCTATCACACTGTAATGCTATCCGCTCTGTAACACAACCATGCAAAGTGCAGCAGGCATTTGTTTTTACACCCAGGGTGACATATTCTCATGGCATAAAGATTTAAAGGGGGCACAAAACACAGAAGATATTTTATGATCCAAGGCCTCAACAATGGTCTAATAGCACAAAGCCCATATAATTTTTGCTCTAGTTATGGGGTAGCAACTCACTAAATCTGGCAAAGGTTGCCACCTAGTGGCTGAAATGAGCAGCAAGTGTTCTGACAATATACTATATACTGCTTACATATTTCTTTACAACATACTTTCTTCTCGTTTTAAAGTTCTTTGTTCAGACATAGAATAAATGGCGTTTTTTACCTTGCTCGACAGTTTCGGTGACCCGCTGTCACCTTCCTCAGAAGAATATTTACATTTTATATCACTCATACTCATCAATAAACTAATTACAGGTCTCCTTGTTTTCATGTCCTGTTTAAAGAGCCTGGATTTAGACTGTGATTTGTGGCCAAAATAGTTGCAAATACCAGTTTTCTGTGCAAGAACTGCATGCTGGGCCTCGAGCCCTGCACCCTGGACATCCTGATGTCATGCCATGCAACAGACTGGGGCTTTAAACTGAGCTGTGGTGGCCATTTGATTGGATTCAATAAAAAGGTCAGTGTGTACACTATCAGCAGGACCTCTACGATGCAGATTTCATTCAACACATTCTCAATAAATGCCTTACCTTTGGCCTTTCATCCAAGATTTGCTGGCGGATATCCTTGTGCTTCTCCAGTAGCCTCTCCTGTCTTTTGCTCTGCGCGTCCTCCAACTACACACAATAAAACACACACGCAGACACACACAAACAGAAACACACAGTATAAGGTCTATACAAAACAACTGCATTGTGTGTTGGTGCATAATTATCAAATGCAAATTTAAATTGTGGGCATGATTTCCATCCCTGTAACTTCTCCGTAGTAACAGCTACATATTTGCTCACCCGTTTGATGTACTGCACCACCTCATTAACAAACGATCTGTTGATCTCTAACTTCTCTCTGTGGGGGGAATGAAGCAACCAGTTAGAACTGAACTTAAGCTTTAGCATTTAGTGACATCTAGTGGCCACACAAGCATAACAAGGAGACTGATTTAATTCTGCTCAAATACACACTTACTCTTCTGTCACATTCTTGTCTTTAGATTTGGCTTCATTGATCTTCTCTTGTCTTTTCTTGTCCATTTTCTTCTTCAGATCCTTCTTTTCTCTGCACAAGGTGAGAAAGAGGAGACAGATTAAATTAGTTATTAGGATTTTTCTGCATTTGTACAATTGTGTGTGCACAGGCTGTATGCAACCTTACTTCTCACAGATGTCTCTGAGCTTTTTGAGCTGAGCACTCTGGCACTCCTCTGCTATACTGGTGAGTTTCTCCACCAGCTGGAGAGAGACAAAGAGAGAGCCACGACGTCACAGTGGGAACAACACAGACTGAAATGAGACCGAAACCATCTGCTTTTTTATTGGTGGATTAATTTGGTTAATACATCACTCGGCAGGGCTACATTTGTTGTGGTTCTTATCATAATTGAACAGCATTCAGATCAGGTAAACAACAAAATCTCTATTAAGCTTGTTGCCCCTCGCTTGGATAAACCTTTGTGACACCTCAGCTGTGCTCACTGTGCAGGTGTAGTAGAGCAGAAGACATTCATTTTCCACATCAAACAACAACACACGAGCACTGGCAGCAAAATGATATCCCGCAGTGGGAGGGGGGCGGTGACCTGCAGTTTATACGACCATTCATTTATTTATTGGTTTGATATAGTTAGCATGTGCTCGCTTTCTGAGCTTTAGAGCAGCTGGACACTGTCAGCACATTATTCAGCTTGAGACAAGTCAGGGCAAGCTGCTGTGTGTGTTTGTGACACGTTTGTTTGCTACATACAGCATATACTTGTTTGTAATATGTATGTTCACATGGGTGTGCTGACTACACAGACTGTTGTTATTAACTCTGGCAAAGGGCTTTACAATATTTATCTAAGCTAAGATGGTAGGGGGATGTTTTCACCTGCATTTGTTTGTGAGCAACATTATTGAAAATTATAGCACAGATCTTTATTTAAAAAAAAAAAAAGATAGACTGGCAACTACCCAAACCGCAAATGAAAACATTTAGGGTAAGATCAGAGAAGGGGATCCTGTCCAAATAAAATCCTTAAATCCCTTACTTTTAAAGTGGGTGAATATTTGAATTCATTTACTACACACGTCACATATGGTGGATATCAGATTTAAATTGTGGACACAATGGATCAAAAACAGACACATGTACATGGGTAACGCCTGGGTGGAGGTTTGTCTCTCTGAGTTTGTTTGTTAGCAGCATTACTACTGAATCAGGATAACCAAAGGAAGAAATAATTACAATTTGGGCAAGATCAGAGCGTTGTTAAAACGACAACAACAAAAAAGAAATCCCCTGAAAATCAGTAGGACTTGTAATGGGTGATAATATTTGTATTTCACCACAAGAGATCAACAGCATTCTGAGTATAGCATATAGTATTCTATAAACGCTGAATGAGGACACAAATGTTAAGTATGGGAAGTAAAATTGGCGTGGTGTATGAACTGACATGCTAACAGATGTACAGGACATAAACTCATGTGGACAAGAGCTCCAGATCTTTAATGTATATTCATATGGTGTTATATATTTCATAACAATGACTCTACATTTGAAGATCTAAATTCGCATTAACATGATTTGTCCTTATTATATGTTCGCAGTAGATTACATGAGAAAACTCTAGATCTAGAAGTGTATGTATGCAGTTGTAGATCTTCACAGTAAAAACAAAACAGACAGTGTGAGATAAATTCGTAGAGTCCTGTTGCCTGCTATTCACTTCATCAGCAGTCAGTCCATCTGCTCTCTGTACTGAGTGTGTGACTGTTTTGTGCACATACCTGCTTTATGTGTTCTCTCTTCTGGTATTTCTCGCTGTAGTATTGCTCTTGGCGAAGTGTGAGGAGCTGTTGCTGCTGCTGCTCCTTCAGCTCTGCCAGTCTCTGGCTGCACTCCTGCTCCAGCTCACACAGTTCTTGGTCCAGCGTTGACAGGGACTGGTCGGACCGACTGAAGACATGCAAACACACAGACAACCACAATTTATGATACTTGCTTGAATACCATTAGAGTGGCCCTAACTAATACTACTACAGGGTAAATACCTGTTTGCAGTATTAGTAAATATGCCTGCTGGTCATTAAAAAATACTCTTCTCAGTGGTGCTGTGAACATTGTCTGAAGTACTCCTAACATGAGGAAGGGGACACTGCTCTCTCAAAATGTATGTGTCCTGTGCAGTGCTGCTCCCTCTGAGGTCCACACTGGATGAGAGGTCTGTAATCTCTGGTGTGTGCTGAAAACGGACTCTTCAGTGTGTGATGGACACTTCTCTGAGCTCTGAGCACATCCCTGAGGCTTGGAGCAGACCTTATCCACTGATTCATATTCCACGCAGAGCTCAGTGTTTTTGCTTTCTCAAAACAGCAACTTCTGCCTGTAGTGTTTGTTTCTGGGCAATACAATGTTCAGAGTGTAATATAAAGTAGATTTAATGTGTACTTTATGGTGCATTATGTTTTGTAGATGAAAGACAGAAAGGAGAAGGAGGAGGGAGGGAAAAGCTGCTTCAAACTGTAATTTGCTGTTTTTCCTAAAATATTGCAAGACGGTGAACTGTATAAAAATGGTAAACACACACACACACACACACACACACACACACACATCCGGGTTGTTGAGTGCTGGCAAATGGTAGGAGTGACAACAATGAAATGTGGGAGCCATGACCCTCACTCAGAGTTTAACATGTCTGCCATTCAGATCTATGGAGAGAATGATGTGACTTGTCCTTTTAAAGCCAGGGTGTCAAACTCATTTTAATTCAGTGCCCCTTACAGCCCAGTTTCATCTCAAGTGGACTGGACCAGTAAAATAACAGCATAATAACTTGTAAACAACGACAAATTCAAATTTTCCCTTTGTTTCAGTGCAAAGAAAAACAAGTAGACTATGAAAATATGATAATTAAATGAACTAAATGGATTAAATGAACTATCCTTTCACAAACCATTTTAAGAACCTGGAATTTCTTGAGAAAAATAAGTGAAGTTTCACATGTGCAATATAACTTACAGATTACAGTGGATCTACAAAAGCAAAAAAAAAAAAATTGGTCACATGTATCTAGAACTGAACAATATAGTATTTCACTTTATGATTAAAACAACTTGTCAAGAATGGGAAAGAATTATAAATTTACATACATCTGTGTAGTAATCCTGAACACCTGAACCAACTCACCACACCATAAAAGTGGGAGCTATTAATGAAGAGTGTTATGTGCAGTCTTGTAAATTTATACAAAACCCATAAAGTTGTGTCAAAGTGCAGCAAATTCATTCTGCAGACCAGATTGGACCCTATGACGGGCTGGTTTTGGCCCGTCAGCCGTAAGTTTGACACCCCTGTTTTAAAGGCTTGTAAAGATGTCCTTGCTCTTTGATTGTGACTCACTGATGCCTCCTCTTTTCTTAAATTATTATACTTATTAACATGACACTAGGTCTACATCTGACCAGTTAGTTGTAGGAAAATAGTCAGTAACTACATTGTTCTCAGTTGTGTTGTTGTGTTCTGAACAGATTTCCTTTTAAGACAGATGGAGCAAAAGAAGGATTCAAACAACAGCAGGACAGTTTGAACAGTAGAAGAGGAGGGCTACCTACCTTTTCTTACCATCTCGTTTGTGGCTCTTCTGCAGGGTGGAGCGCCGGCGCTGATGCTGGCTCTGCAGCTCTGACACGCGAGCCGTGTGCTCCTTGATCAGCTCGCTGGTTTTGCGGTGGTGTTTCCGAACCAGCTCCTTCATCTCCTTGTACTGTTTCCTCTGCTCCCGAACAAAGCCCTTCTGTTGCTTTAACTCCTCCACTGTCTGAGCCTCCAGTTCTGGAGACAAGCGATGGGGGAAGACAGAAAATGTTAAAATTGTTAGAACAGTATGAAATATAATCAACAAGACCAGTAACCACAGCCATAAAAGTAAAAGCTCAGAGAATTGAAACCTACCAGTGAGGACACTCTGAATGATGTCTTCAGTCTTTACTGATGGTTTTAATGAGCCTGTTTGCAGAGACAAGTTTACAGGTTTAAATGGCAGTCAGATAAAACTGTTTCTAAGAATGTTGTTTTATGAATTGCTTTGATAATATACCATATTTTCCAGACTATTGAGCGCACCTGTCTATGTGACATGGCTAAATGTCACGGCGGTACAGAGCTTGCTATCTTGCAAAAAGCCAACGAGCTTCGTGCTGCCGACACATGAGCCACACCGGTGTTTAAGCGGCAGGGTTCAAAACGTCGAAAAAAAGTAGCTGCTTATAGTCCGGAAAAATACGGTAAATAAAAATATTGGTTTGGTGGCTGAGTGTTGTCATTTTGTTCTGTCAATACAATCTTAGAAACAGAAAAATACATTTTTGCTCAAGACTTGGTTCATAAAATGTTAATGTCCATTAGACATTAGCAAATAAATACATTCATGCAACAATTAATGCAACAACAAAAGAGGAGTTTAAAGATTTTGATACTAAAAAACCTCTTATGCATGTTGGAGTAAAAGCATATATTCATGCAGCAGAAGTATCACCGTACCTGCAGACTGCGGTTGGTGGCCGACCAGTGACGGGGGTTTCGGGGCAATAATGGGTGTGTGGCTCAGTCCGTTCTCTGCAGGCAACGCTACCCTCTGGTCCACCTTTGATTCTGAGGGGGCATCACTTCCTGCCTCCACCTGTCAATCACATGAACGATTCAACATCAGTCCCACTGGTGGTCAACACCAAACTCACAAAACCAAATCACTACTTTAGTTTAAATTGGAAATTTACCCTGACTGTGAATTGTATGTTTGGACTTCTTCAGTAAAAGGGAAAGCAGTTTTATACCTAATCAGTATTTGAAGCTAGCACAGAAAAAAGTTTTTATTCTTTGGATAAACTTAACTACAAAGTTCACTGAATATCTCCATCCTCTTTGGTGTCGGTTTTCATAACTCACTTGTTGTGCCTGTGTCCCATAGTATAGTTTGTAGACATAGCTTTGGTAACCCACTCTCAGCATGGCTTCCTGTGCCGGTGCTCAGCAAACCTTAATATCCCGTTGGCTCATCTGAATCTAAGACTACATGCCCCTATCTCTGCAAGGTTAATGCAATTTTAAAATAATCTGTGTTTTAGTCATCCAGCCAGATCTTGTCCTTCTCTTTCCCCTGCTCTCTCTACACTTTATCTCCCCACACTGTGCTCTGCCTTTCCACGCTCAACCTCCTTTGGTCACTGTTGCCATGGTCACAGCATGAACCAGCTCTCCGTCGGCCATCCTCGTGGGTAATCATATCAGCTGGCAAGGCAGATAAAAGAAGCCCCTCAGGAACAACCCTTCCTCCAGTCGCCATTTCTAATAACCTCAGATAACCCTGTCCCCGCCTCGCCTCTCATCCCAAACCCATCCTCACTTCAATCTTACTAAATTGTTGTCAAATCTCTCCTCAGATGTTATCCCTCTTTGTCTGTTCCCTGTTAACTACATTAATCCATGGCGACTTTTCTTCATCAAATCCGTTCAAAGTGAACTACTTACAGGGATTGCTGCTATGCTACCTCCACTGCCCTGCTCACTCTCAGGAAAATCATTTCAATTGTTGTGATGCTGAAAGGCTATTAGTGCAAGACGTTCGCAACGCCATCTTTTCTTAGATGTCACTCAGAGCAAAGCAGGAGTTCACTTTCTTTGAAGCAGCTACGTTTTGTTACAACTCTCTGAGCTGCTTGACATTTATGTCCAAACAGAGGCCTGTACTAATGTTAAAGGTCAGTGCCAACTCCACTATAAATACACAGTTAGTTCAGTTAGTCTGTATTTGCATTTAGTGCAAAAAATAGTTCATAGAATATTAGTTGGATGCATTTCTCCTTTGTAAAAAAAAAAAAAAAAACTTAAAAAATCTGTTTACATCCATGCTTGTATGCTGCAGTGGCTTTGCTGTGTTTCTTGTTACAGTGCAGCCAACATTTGAGTAATTTGAAATTATTGTCAGAAGTGCAAGAAAAAAATCATTGGGGGTTGCAAGCCCTCCATCCAGAACTATACATGTCCAGACATCCCTGCAGATCCATCACACCATAGACACAACCTGTTCCAACCTTTCTCCTCTGGGAGGTGCTAAAGAGCACTGCATGCCAGAACAACCAGACATAAAAGCAGTGCATTATCATCAAGCTACCTCATGTCAAGTTACACCTCATGCATCTATTATCACTGTTTTAACTGCATATTTATCTTGTGTTAGTAATTAGAGAACACTGTAAAAACTGGAGAGTATGTTGTTCTCACACTTCTCCACTGAAGCTGATTCTGATTCTGATTCTGCCAAGACTGAGCATCAGCCACAGGTGTACACGCTTGCATCCTGGAGTGTGTTTATGAGATGCACACAAGAAAACACTCTTAAAAAAACACTCATCTACCAGGGTAAAATTGAGTTTTTCCTTCCCACAGCCTATTGCAAGTGCTTGCTCATGGGGGGATTGGCTGGGGGGGAGTCCCCTTAAGTGCCTTGATGTAATTTTTATAAATAAATTGAATTGAACTGAATTAATACTTTTAGAAAAAACAACAATGGTTGCCAAAATCTATGCAGGTTGTGTTTGAAAATTTACATTAAGCTAAAATTAGGTACAGTCCTACAGGTAAAGACCTCACAGGATCAAAATGAGATGAATGATAGTCACTTCTATTGTGTTGTACATCAGAAAATTGTCATAGATTATTATTCACTTTGATTTGTCATCTTTAAAGTGACCCCACCTTTAGTGAATGAGACTTTAACCATGGTAAGAAAACATGTGTCACAAACAAACTCAAGGTTGCACTGGAGTAAGTGTTTTCAGCCTCCGTACCCTGTCAGTCAAACAACTGAAGTAAACACATCTGTAGATAATGAATGGTGGTATATGCAGTGTTGATTTTTGATATCCGACACTGAGCTTGCTTGATTCACAATCACAGCCCTTCCATCAGAGCCTGGAGGTAGCTGCCGGATGAGGCTTAATGAAATGCAGGAACAATACTGCAGCAGCTGTGGGTGTAGTACAGTTTATCACGGGGGACTGAAAAATGGCCCACATGAAGTCCTTTGAAAGTATCTGAAACAAGCCGTGGTTCATAATCCATCCTTTCACTGCATCAGTGCTGGCAGATGGCTGTGAGTTTTGGAGTAGTTGTGGTGATATCCAACACCTCTTCAAGTCGCCTTTTTCTAAATTGTATTTTAATAGAGTTTTTCTGAAGAGAGGTCTCTTCTTATTCTCCCTACTACACACTTTGAATCCTAAACCAGATTGTTTCTCACATCGAGTAGAGCAGCCAGCTGGCACAGTGACAACTCATCTCAATGAGCAACTGATCAGTGACCACAAAGCTTAACTCGCACAAACAAACAAACACCACTGAGCAGAAACATATGCGACGTGATCCACAAGGGCGATGGAGAGAGTAGTATAAACATTTACACACCTCTTTGTCACCCTCCTCCTCTCCTCCCTCCTCCAGAGTGAGAGCAGCCAGCTGATTGGCTCTTTGCTCCATCAGGTTGACATAGCGGATGGGATTGGACAGGGCTTCAATCACGTCTGAGAAACGGGGAGAAGACAGTGATATTGTTTTGTAACATTGATCAAAGAAACACAATGAAACATGAAGCATTCCTTCTGTTAATATGTTCACCTGCAAATGTGTCTGGGACGTAGTCCTTCACTTCAACGTACACAAACAGAGCGGGTAACGTCAGGGACTGGTTCTTCTCATTCCTCAGACTGATGTAGTGATAGCCTGCAGGGATCCAGTCACATTGGAAATCCATCAGAAAAACAATGTACATCACAGCAAACTATCCAAATCATCAAAAAAGAAAATGTTATTTGGTTTTTTATGATGCATTTTAATGGTGTAAAAGCTCATACATATTTGCATATTTCAATATATTATCAAGAGACTAAGAGTGGATGTTTGAAACAACGGTGGACACACAGTAAACTTCTGTCACCTGGACGGATGGCTGACACAGGGATGATGCGATGGCCGATAAACTTTCCTCCTTCTTCAAACACTGCTATCCTCAGTGAGGCCAGTGTGGGCAGGACAACCTGAGAGTAAAACAAACAGACTATAAATGCACACACACATTACATTTCTGTTAAACAAGTGGGAACAGTGGTGTGTTAAGTCAGTGGTCCCCAACCACTGGGCCGGGGACCGGTACCGGTCCGTGGGGCAGTTGTTGCCAGGCTGCACAGAAAGAATAAACAAAAATATAACATCTACTGCATTGATTATTAGAGTCTGAAAGACATTTTATTTTGAAAGGAACAACCGAATTTTCTTAAACTTAACTTTTGCCATTGCCTCTTGACACGTCAATACGCTTGTCTCGGTCGCGTGATAAAACGTATCACCTAGCACGTATAACTTCGGATACGTTAGCCAAAAAATAAGCCCGCAAACTAGCGAAAATGAATAAAATGCAAATGTCTTTGGAGAGCTTATTTGCAAAGGGTAAGAGGACAACTTTTTATGCCGGTCGTGTTATTATTTTCGCTGTATTTATCTGCCACACCTTGAAGGCCGGTCCATGAAAAATAATGCCGACATTAAACCGGTTCGTGGTGCAAAAAAGGTTGGAGACCACTGCATTAAGTGAATGTGCATTTTTGAAATTGTTGTAAGTGCATTTTTATTTGCGAACTTAGCTACCTGAAGAGTACTGAGGAAATTAGTGTAAAAGAGTGTAGATAAGGTTACTTTAACATCGGTCCTGTCTGTCCTGTAGCTTGTCTTTTGTCCTCTTTGTCCTGTCCTCTTTGTGTGAGTCTCTCCAGGTCCCTGGGGCTGCTTGTTCCTGATCCGTGGAGCTTTGTGGCTCTGGGGTTTGGCTGACCAATCCATAAACTTTCCTGATTTGATGTCCAGTGTCTGTTGTGTCTCCTCTCTCTCTCTTGCTGTCCCTCTTTTCCTCCCTGTCCTTTTGTCTGTCCCCACCTGTCGCCATGGCAACGGAGCCCCACAAGGGCCTGGTCTGCCTGAGGTTTCTACCTGTTGAGTTTTTCCTTCCCACAGTCACCAAGTGCCAAAGTGTGTGTTCCCGTTGACCTTGCATTGTGATTGATGGACTGAATGATTGATTGACTGATAAATAAATTGAATAAATTCGCATGTGTACAGCAAGGTGAATAAAAACTAAAGTAGAAAGAGAGTGCAAACCTTCGACAAGGTATAATTCAGCTGTACTGATGCCTTATTGTGGTGAAACGGCAACAAAACATCAGCCTTTTGTAACATATAGTAATTAAATTGGTATCTTGAATTTTATGTTGAGTAAATTTGTTCTCTTTTTTTATTGACCAAATATTTACATTATCTGACATGTTGACATGGAAATGTTACTGCTCTGCATGTACAAGGCCACAATCTCACCTTCTTGAAAACAATGGCCTCCTCTTCCCAGACAGGGTTGATGGCATTGCCCTGGGATGTTTTGGTCTTGAACGCTTTCCTCTTTGTGTCCACTGGTAAACCGAACATGTCAATCTCCACGTATGTGCCGACTTTCTTATCTGACAGGAACTGGCCCGAGATGATCTGCAACGAAACAGTAGGAAAGAAGAAATGAGTAATACAGTCAAATACACAGAGATAGCGACAGAACACAACAAAGACCAACACACACAGACACACACCTTAACAGACAATGTGTTGGCTACTATCCCATCCACCGTGCTCTCAGTAAAAGGGTCAAAGTGCTTATCCGGCCTTCTCATGAACTCTGGTTTCAGTCTGTAGCCACATTTCCCATTGTACTCATACATTCCCAGGTTCAGCTGCATTGATAAATCTGTGGAGTGAGGACACAATAGAAAAAAAAATGTTTTTTAGATACTTGGTATATTTTTTTAAATGAACAAAGAATAGTTCAGCACATGACCATAAGAGCAGACACATCAACAACCAAGCTACATTCAACTCACTGTGTATCAGATCAATAGGTGAAGTCACATTCACCAAGAGAAAGGAAAATAATATTATTTAATACCAATATTTAAAATGATGAACAGTGAGGATGAGGAGAGGACGCCACCAGTCACTTTGTTATTCTATCTCGTGATGGAGCCATTTTTCCTCAATCAGAAGGAAAGTTAATCTTTTCATTTCATGAATCTCTTTAACCCTATTTGGTCTATTATTCAAACAGAACAAGATTCACAAACAACATGACGTTTATTGTTTATCATAATTCTGCACTGACTCGGTTTATCAGTTTTCAAAACTGGTCGTTAGCTTGACATGTGCGCTCTCTATGCAAACTGAGCACAGCACGAAACGCTTGAATATGTTTGCCAGTTATTCTGTCTCCTCATGTATCTAACGGGCACAGACACGCATCAAACTTTCACTTTCACTTTGAAAGCACAGCTCGGTGCGCTCTGTAGAATCGGCCATGTTTCTGTTTCTTCATGCATGAAATGCGCACAAACGTGCACAAGATTCCCGAAAAATATGACTTTTATTTTTTATTCTAACTCTGGATTGACTTGGTCTATCAACACAGATCCATAACTGGTAGTTAGTTTGACATCCGCACATTTGACACTAGTTGAACTAGTGACTCTGTGAGGCTCCGTCTTGCTGCTACATCACTGTAAATCTGCCACGTGATTTGGACGCGTGGACGCGTCCAGGGACCCGATGGAGTTACAGATTTCAAGCCACTGAAGGTGGATCTGTTTGTAACCATGTAATGATGTGTTTTTTGGTTGCTGCTACTGTTAATAGTTTCAGTAAGTAAATCACATAAATTCACTTAAATGTCAACAATACCTTCTGCCCAAGAATATGCTGCATAATATTCCAGATATTTTCCCAAAATACTTGAATCTTAGGACAGCTCCAAAAATTATGGTGACGGTCCACATCCCCATCCTCATCCCCACAAAGTCTTTCTCAACATGTGTGGTCAGCTATAGTTATATTTTTTCATTTTAGAAGTGACAAAAACAAACTTCCAGCCAAATTCACCCCAGAATTTATTGTTTTTACCCGGGTAGCAACACAAATAAAAACGTGTTGTGAACAGCATGAAGGAAACAAACATCAACCCAGTGCTGAAACAAGCTATTAAATTATAGCTGAGCTATCTGCCCTCACCGATGGTCTGGAAGTTGAGAGCCACCAGCTGACAGCCAGCGTTCCAGAAGAGCTGAGGGTTGTAGTTGGATGAATCCACTCGAGTGCCTTTAGGGTAAATCCTGCTCAGCTGCAGCTTGTTGTATCTGAACAGAGCTGGTTAAGGGCAAGGCTGCGTGACCTGCATTACAAAATACAACCGGTGCTAGTAAAACATCTACTTGTAGTACTACTACTACAAAATAACCAACGTCCAATTACACACAGACTCCTGCATATGTTTTAGAGAAGAAGAAGAAGAAGAAGAAGCTACAGAGCAGAGCATAATCAGCCTCTGTTTTCCATAACTCATTACCATAAGGAGGAGAAATGAGGTTAGAAGAACATAAACAAAAAAGATTTAAACATTGTGAGTTAAAAACACAAAGTGCTGCTTTAGTAAAATCAGAAGGATACTCCACAAACTCTACGGGAGATTTGGTCAGTTGCTCCAAAGCTTTGGTCTCTACAAAGGACGACATCTGGTAGCTGCGATTAATCTCTGTGGGTGAAGATGATAATATATTGATCAGAAAGATCTAATGGTCGGATCTATGAAGAGATGTCAACAGTTACTATCAAAGGAAATATTGTACCTTTATGCAGCCTTTATGGAAACACATGTAACTTACATCTGTACCTTTATGTTCACTGTTCTTACTTTTGGAAGCTTCAAAGCTGTTAAATTTGACAGGTTGGATGTAGATGACCAGGTTGGACATTTCCTCTGTGGCAAACGCCTCGCTGCCAGCTGTACCCTGTAGATAAAAAACAAAACACATACAATAAGTATCAAAACCCAAATAATCCATTACAACAATAAGAATCCAAGAGCTTTCCAGAACCAAAATAACCTCAAAATCCTCATTATTCTGTTACACACCTCATCCATTGAGCCCTTTTTACAGTCATCATCATCATCGTCTTCATCCTCGCTTTCGGCCTCCACCTCACCTATAACATGAATCACAGATCACAGATAAATACAATGGATAATCCTAAACAACTCAAAGTTAAAAGTGTGTAAACTTGATTTGACTTTACTGCCCACTCCGACGGACTGATTTGAAAGCTGATAGCCTTTAAATCGTGGTAATCTAAGATGAGCTGCCTCCATTACATTTAAAGCTCACAGTGACAGCCCCCAGCTCATGCAGCTCATGTAACAAGGAAATTAATTTTAATATTGTTTTGGGCGAGCTGACCCAGCTTCTGTACTCGCATAACGAGAGAACAATTTGCAATTTCCCGCTAAATCTAAGGTCATGCCGACAGAGGAAATTAATTTTAACAGAGTAATGGTCAATCTGACCTATAGCTTCTGCAGCTTCATAATGAGGGATCTGCGAATAATTTGAGATCATATACTAGGCATGACTCACCAATAGACTTTCTGCCCTGTGGTCTCAGGCTAAGCTCAGCACCATCAGAGGGCTGAGAGGAATCTGCCATTTCCTCTTTAGTTGAACCTGTGAGGAAAAAGAAAGAAATCACCCCTAATTGTTTATATGTGCTTTTTTAATTCGCATTTACAATTAGCAGTTTGATTTACTGAATAAACCGCTTGAAAGAGTGTGAAAATAATAACATCTCAGCATACATGTGCATACCAGTCAAAAAGGACTCCTGATTCGTATAAATGAGCCCGACAGTTGTGCTGCTTATTTTCCTACACCAGGGGGCAGTGTGTGTTAGTGTAAGTGCTAACTTGAGGTGATGTATTGCAAGATCCATTGTAATATACAACCAAATTACACTCTGAACATACAAATGCAAATACAGACAGGAAAATGCAAAAAGAAAAACACTGAAACACACACACACACGCTCATATAAAGCTTGTATATCAAGTGTATCCAACTCCGACGTAGCTATGGATGAACGAATGTGGAGAACTAAAGCCAGGGAGCAGCTGTGAAAATATAAAAATCCATAAA
The DNA here is from genome assembly GCA_900323345.1 of Pseudochromis fuscus. NCBI lineage: Eukaryota > Metazoa > Chordata > Actinopteri > Pseudochromidae > Pseudochromis > Pseudochromis fuscus. The sequence continues at coordinate 37,099 of OOFC01047797.1, forward strand.
TTGAGATGAGACAGCAACAGTTTGATGTACACACAGCTGTACACACACACACACAGGAGTGTATTACTGGCCAGTGTTTAAGATGCCCCAGTGACAAGCAGTGTATATGCCTGACGGGGAGTGTATGCAACAGCCAATAATACCCTCAGCTGATGGAGAGTGCCATTAAAATGATGAATGATAAACAATAGCACGGCTTCACTCCAGTGATTCAGTTTCTGGACGGCGCAGAGGTCTCGGTCCCGAGTACAGATGGACCCTGACGGCTAGGCTACATTTTACATCTGAAACGTCATAACTCAGTGATCATAACTCCACGGTGCCGGCGCGACTTGATGGCTGTGTTAGTGAAATGTGGGCGCTGTCGATCCAGCGGGGGCCGTACCTGCGCTCGGGGAGGAGGGCTCACACACACTGGAGGAGTCGCTGTAGGTGTTAGAAACCTGCTCGGAGAGTTTCTTCTTGGTGCTGCCGTCCGTCTTGTGGTGTTTCTTCTTGTTCTTCACCAAGATCTTTCCCATCAGCTCCATCGGGCTGGGCAGCGGCACAGCAGACTCCAGCTGGAAAAGCACGAGACAGGGGGTCAACACATGTAAAGAAACAGGCAGACGAGTTCTAGTAAGAGAGGGTGTCTGCAGAGTAATGTGATTCCTTCCTGTTTGGATGTTGGATGATACGGCAACTGTTTGGCTGGAGATAGCTACATTACATTCAGTTTACACTAGGTAACTAAATGAACTAGAGTGTGTCACTTTTCAACATGTCACTGTGGACGATTGTGCTGAGTGTAGCTGGTGAGCGACCACGAGTATCCACACTGAGCGTTACACACTCTGCTGATGTAGTATCTCCAAAGTTTACACTTTCAACACCTAAATCAGCTTCCAGGGGGGAAGCACAGTGTTAAACACAAACACACACGCTCTCGAGGGAGCAGATCTCTGATTTATTTATGGGGAACACTGCTTTTGGATCACAGTGTTTAGGTGTATTAATAATTGATTATCGAGAAAGTCGGCAGCGATGTCGAATACACACACACAACTACGGTGTTTACAAGTTACCAGCGATAAACATAACCTCACTTCTTCTTTTGAAAACAGTGATTCATGCACCAATTTAGATTTTCCATCCAATCACTTATTTTGCCAGTCGCCACACACATCTACATCCACACTGTGCTGCTGCTATTGTTGGGAAGTGACAAAATAAATAACCCACAACCTGTTTGCTTTGGCTTCAGTTTCACTTAAAAGCAACATGGGATGTGATCTTAACTGCACTCAAATGCACCACACAAATCTACTGAATTACAATTTGCTTGGATGGATTTAATTAAGACTGACTCCCCAAAATGTTTTAGGTCAGTAAAGAAGTAATTAAAAAAAAGGCATCAATAGAAGTGGCACAGGAAAAAAAAATGCTTTAAAAGAGTAAAAACAGTTGGGCTGGACTCCAAAATTTTGTACTTCTTATCACTTTCAAGCCCTGATGTCTGACCAGCAGAGGAATGTCACTGCATTTTCTCAAGTACTGAACCTAAAACCATTCTTTAGGAGTTTATTGTGCACTTTAGTTGAAATTTTCCATTTGTGTTACCTCAAGCTTTTACACCACTATATGTCAGAGAGAAAGGTTGTTATGTTTAATAAGCTACATTTATTTAAGGTTTTTCAATGCAAGATTTAGAAAAATAAATCTAACTCAGTATGATACAAAATATGATGTGTTACCATATAACTAAGCACCAGTATCTAAAATAAGTCAAATTCTACTCAACTACAGCAATAAAATTCTACACAATAATGCATCAGTCATTATGATTCAATATATAATAATAATATAACACTCAGAGGTTATTAATTTAATCATTGATCCTCCAAGACCTTTTTTCCATTAATGCTTGTGTGCTTGCAGTGAAGGATTTAACACTGAGGTATCATCATTCTGACTCTTCCTTCTTGAAACTTTGAAATTGTGAAAGAAGAAGAAATAAGAAAAGCAACAGACCTTTCCTTTAGGAAGTATTGACTGTTTTTATCTACCTGTGTAACTATAGGATTAGGATGGAGGCTGCATGTCCAGCAGGTGCACACTCACCGTGGTGGACGAATGAAGTATTTGATATCATCTTCACTTTGTGGAATATTATTGTCAGTCTGCTAGGTATACCAGTATCGGCTTAATTCGCTCTTGTGCTTGTATTATTCTCCATCCCGCTGCTTATTGTGTGGCGAGTGCATTTTGCCTTGGCAGTTCTGCTCTGTTAGCGGCTTAAAACTAAGTCTAAACAAGATTAAACAAACTGCAACACAAACAGTTTTATTTCTGCAAATATTTCATATATTTTCTGCAGCGTTTTGGCAATACAGTCCTCATCAGCGTAATGAATGCAGCGACGAGAGCCATATAACAAACAAGAAAACATGTTCATGGTGAATCAAATTTTCAAGTCATCTCAGCTAATTTTTTTTGGAAAGAGCAGACTGTTCTCAGCTTAATTAGAAAAAACAAAACACAACATTACCAGGCTCTACTGTTCATCACAAATAACAGTTTTACAGAGTGAGGATGTAGGACGAGCTCAAGTTTCTAAGAAAACTGTAATCCTCTTTATGCTCACCCTAGGCTGAGCTGGAACCAATCTAGCTATATTACCCTATCTGCCCCTGCCCCTATGGACTTATGGAGCTGATATCCCATTCGATACGCTGTATACACAGCTGTCTCCATGCCAGAGGGGAGTGGTTGTCATTGCGCTCACCTTTCCCAGTTATTACATGCTCAGTGGTAGAAATCTCATTCCTCAATGGCACTTTTCCTTTCTGTCTCTCTAACTTCTCCCTCGGTGTCTGTCTCTTCGTATCTCTCCCCTTCTCCTTCCCTCCTCCACTCGATTCAAAAGGCTTCTCCCTGATAATACTTCAATGTCAAATCCAGTCAGAAGCCTGTAATTCTCAGCGGTGTGTGTCTCTGGCAGGCAGCGGGGCTGAAGGAGCTCCCTGCATGTGTGAGATAATGCTGCATCTGACTGCTGGGAACTTTAGCTGCTCTATAGTGTTATACCACCGGGGACAACGGCCTCCCCAATGAATAACGCAGTGCTACGTTAAAGCACATACATGTGTTTTCATGTGTTTTCACCTGACACCGTGAGAGCTGCCTGAGTGTGCCTGTGAGAGTCTGTGCAACAAGTGTCCACATTTGTCTCACGTAAGTGCCTGCGTCATTACACACAAAGACGCCTTAGAGAAAAAAAGAAAAGGAAAAAAAAAAAACAGGAGAAAAGAGTTTGGCGACAAAGGGACAACGCAAGCTTTTGACTGGTAGCCATGGCAACAGAGGAGAGGCAGAAAAAGGGCTGCCAAGAAAAGCTACGTTTAGATTAAGCGTAGTAAAACACTTCCACTTATTCTTAAACGGCTGTCGTTTGCAGTCCCTCCCGTGATGACAAAGAGGCTATGCAGGGGAATAAGAATGACTGTGGGATGAATCATTAAAAGTTTGCTCCCCTGGCTTATAATTCCCACAGGTATCAGTATGTGTGTCATCGGGAGGGTGAAAGATAAAGTCTAGATTCTCATGGTTTTTGTTTTCATCCAGTCACATTTTTCTAACACATTCTCCTGAGTCTTCAGACCTGTCCTGCTTTCCTACTTGCTGCGTCATCAGATTTTCCCGCCTCTCTGCTACTTATCAACGCTGCAGTATAAGTATCCCCAGCTCGCCGTTCATCTGCCAGATTGGTGAGGTGCCATGCGCCTCAACTTTACAGAGCTCTGCTGGTTGCCAGCCTGTTTTGATCCTGATCGTGTTTTTGGATTTTGCCTCAGCATCTTTCCTTTTGGCATTTTGTTTCCTTGCTTGGATTTTTCTACCCTTGTTGTACTAAATAAAGACTTTTATAGCAGCGCTCTGTGCCACGCTCTCGGCTCCTTTTGTGAGGATGGTGACACTAGAAGACCATTTAGGATGATGCCTGAAGCGACAGAAAAAAGAAGAACAGTGACAACACATTTTGCCAGGTGCTAGAGGGCATGTCGATATGTTGCTGGATGTGAGAAAAACAGAGGGAGAGACCAAAAAAAAGACAAACTGAAAGAGTGTGCATATGTGTAAATGTAAACATGCAGTGAGTTGTGTTTTGTTTTGTTTTTTTTGCCTGCTGACTGTATATTAGTATGACTGCTGCACGTTGGGGAGCAGCGTTCAAGGACACTTCTTTAGTGCGCTCATCTGTGTGTTAATACCCTGTGAATCCCTCACTGCTGGCCATGTCATACATGTGTGTGTGTGCTTGTTAGAGACAGAGAACATGTAAGTGTGAATGTGAGTACGTGCACATGTAGTGTGTGTCGGAGCATTTAATGTACTCACAGGATATTTCTCCAGAGATTCTGTCAGTAACGCGTCCCCAAATATTGATCGGCAGTACTCTGCCATCTTAGCCTGCTGCTTTGGTCTGGGAGTTATCACACACACACACATATACACACACACACACACACACACACACACACACACACACACACACACACACACACACACGATTTCTCTACTCAATATCAACAAACTGAATATTGTGTTTCCTCAAATAAGAACTGGTAGTCACTTAAATTATTGGCCAAGGCTGTGTTTGATATGAAAAATACACAATAAATTAAACGCAGCATGCAAATATTTCACAATAAAAGCCTGGTTTATGAAATAAAGCATTTCTGTCTTCTCAAATGCTAATACTGGGCTTTTATTTTGAAATGATTAAAGGACATGTAGAAAGAGTTTGTAAGAAAGTGTCACAATAAAGCTTCATGTTAAAATAAGACTAATATTTGAGGACTTGTGGTTTATATGTCATCCCTGAAAGACAAAGCCACTAATTCTGCTGCTAATCCATCAATTTGTAGTTGTTTACAAAGCAATAAAAACAAAGTGTCTGATTGATACATATTCATAACACCACCAATCGTACAATCAGAGAATGAACTGTTGACTTACGAGTCCACATGGTTCTCAAACGACAGAATCACAGGGAAAGGTGAGGTCTTGAAAGCACACTCTGCGATAGCTTCGATCACCTCCTACATAATCAAATAGACGAAAAAAAAAAAAATCATTCAATTATACAGCCATGAATTATAAAGGCAAATATTGTTATTACAGTTAAATTCATGCTGAGGAGTCATAAAAAATCATTCACTCTTGAATACTAGGCTGTGTTCATATCTCTCTGCAATGTTATGACTCCCTACCTTACCTTGAAATCAATAATAGCAGGAGAAGGCAATAGCAACAGTGATAAGAACAGTCATTCCAGCTTAACATGTCCTCTGACTGAAATGCATCATGGTCTTTTACTGCTGCCTGCGCTGTAAGAAATATCTTTGTGTATCAAATGCTCGTGCAAACGGTTGTATTGTAACCGTGCAGGGTGCCACCACCATTTTCTGGTCAGTAATGTGAAAGAAAATCCTGTAAAGCATGTTGTAAATGTGCTGCTTTCTCACTCATTCATGTCCCACAGATTTCAGCGTTGGGTATGTTTACGGAAATGAGAGCTGAGGGGTGCGGCGGTGTTACTGCTCAACTCTGGTGAAGATGGTTCAACATGTGATATCAGATTTCAGAGCCACTGATCGTCTGAGTCAATTACGCCTTCATTAACGACAGTGTCACTTCAGTTAATGCCTTCATTTCCATTTACTCCATCTCCTCCAATAAAAATCTTTGTGTGTAACTCAACCCTCTCCATCTGCAGCTCTCCTCCATCTTTCACAACTCTCCTCTTTCTGTATTTCACTCTTAGACTAATTCCATTAAACTTGTTCTACTTCTTCTGTTACTCTCATTAAATTTAAATTTCCTCTATCAATCAATTCACCGTCTCTTTCTTCTTTTCTCCTGACACTTAGTCTGCCCTTAGATTTTCATGTCCTCCTGCTCCTCCTCCTATTAAAGCATTTTCTCCTTTTTGTCTTCTCATCTTCTGAGACTTCAATTAATCGCCCCTCAGCGCTTCTCTTTAGGGCTATTTAGTGCATCCCTGTCCCTTACGATTTGCCATCTGCTGCATGCGTGCCCCACTTTTTGTTTTCCCATATCTCCAGCTCTGCTTTTCTTTATACTTTTATCTTCCTATCTTTATCTATAGTTGTCTGCTTCCCTTTTATTCCCTCCTGTACAGAATGATACTACAGATTTTCATGGGAAATCCACGTGTCTAAAACAAAGCATTTAATGTGTGTAGTTGTGTTTATCGGCAGCAGCACAGTCTGATTATCTTGCTAGATTCACATGGCGAATCTTACATAAGGAAATTACAGCAAAAAACATGCATGTAATCATGCAAAATGTTATCTCATCATTAACACCTTCAGAGTTTACTGTTCTCTTCACACTTGTCTGAGCTGTTTAAACTGCTGATGCAAAAAAGCAGCCTCATACTGCAGCTGCTGCACATTAAAGGTAGCCAACCAAAAGAGATGGTATCTTTTATTGTGAAACAGCCACAGGAAATGCAACGATCATTATCTCCTCTGCAAACAAGATCGGGTAAATCTCATTTTGCACCTTGTTTTGTTTTTCTGGTCAGTTGATCATTTTTAATGTTTGGAAAGAAAAACATAAAACAAGATGCAGCATTTCACTTTGGACCAGAGCTAATTCATGCAATAAAATATTATTAATTCTTAACATGTTTTCTTCGTTTTTGATACATAAAAAATATACTGAATCTAAAAACACAAAGGAAGTAAAAAGCTGCAAGTTGCTTTGACTCAGTGGATGAATCCTGGTCACAGAATGTGGATTATATCAGTTTTCAACAAGGTACACTGACCAGAATTCCCCTTTGTGTCTGTAGCTTGTAGCTTGCCCCCCCACCCCCCAATCACAGCCCTGCTCTCTGCTCTCCTTGTGTTACCTTGAAGGAGATCTCAGTTGTCATGGTGAAGCCGTGAGTGATGACAGGCTCTTCTTCTGTGGTGCGACCCTTCCAGCAGTCCAGCTCGATGCAGCGACACCCGGACAGGAGGACCTGTTTGTACATCTCCACCGAAGAGTTGCCTGCGAGCTGGCCAGCTGCACCCCGCACACACAAGCAAAACACAAAAACACACCACTTCAGGTAACTGCTGTATTGATCCTAAGCACCAGGATGCCTACAAAAGCCTGTCCTCCCACTTTTTCAAGAGCTCATTAACTGTATTACTTGCTAGTACGCAGTAAAAACAATACAATTGTCTTTATCTGAGGCAGGCAAATCTCATCACCCCGTCACCATTAGCGAAGCAATTATCTCTTCACATTAGCAGCTGGCTTCCCTACAACATGAGAGGAAGTGTGTCAAAGTGAGAGGCAGATCTGTGTTTGCACTGCAAGTGGCATCCTCATTGTATTCATCCCTTTTCTTATTCTTCCTCCTACTCTGTCTTTCTATATTTTGTCTACATTTGAATTGAAACTTACTGTGGATCGTTACAATGAAATACAAAAATAAACTTGCACATGCTGTTGTTAGCATTGAATTGTTTGTCTGTTAGCAACATCACAAAAAAAAATACTGAACAGATCTTGATTTTTTTAGGGGATAGGAAGCAAGCAACAATATGGTTTCATTTTGGGCTAGACCATAGGATGAGAAAAACATCCCCAAATCTCAGAAAATCCTGATCTCTTTTAATGGCTTTTATCACATCTTGGTGGATTTTGTTGACAATCTACACACACAAACCTTGGGAAGTTGGAACATAATCGATTATATTAGATATGAAATAAACCAAGCACAAGCAGACAAATGTATTCCACATTACTGTATGTCTCTGTTGTCTATGAGAATAGCTTAATATGAGTTGCTGTATAAATCCACCAAGAAAAACGGTATTCGTGTTCAGAAAATCAAAGAATTCTTGTTTATTCTTCTCATTTCTTCATTTTGCAGCCTATGAGGCTGAGCTATTACAGAAATTCCATTTTTTCCATCGCTGGAGAAATCTGATCCACTTGAAAGATTCAATGCTCTCCAGTTCCCTCCAGAATAGATTTGAATAGATGAATGCTAATATCCATTGAAGAGAAAATGGCCCTGTATTGTGCCCGCCATGCTTGTGCACTGACGGGAACCAGTTACTGTGACTACCAGTCCAAAGAAATATTTAACTCATGAATATCAATGAATTGAGTCTCATGGCATGACTTGATTGGATAACCTCTTGAGAGGTAATACAGGAAAGAAGGCCTGATATGCACCGGTGCATTTGATTGACTGACCTGTGAGGTATGAAGTGTATTCACTTGTGCGACCATAATTATATTTCTACATGAACGACTGATCTGTTCATTTGGAGAAGAATAAAAGATGCAGCTGTGCAATTAGTCAAGAGTAAAATCTACTGTTGTGAGTGTGTTTGTGCAGAGCTCCTCATGGACACAGCAGGTTTTTTGACTTGTGTTTGACATATGTCCGTACCTGTGAGGTATGTGTTATGTGAGGAGTTGATGAAGTAGTGGGAGAGGGGGAAAGTCATGTCTTCACTCTGGTCCAGCTTCTCCGGGGGAATGATGGTGTTCTCCTCTCCGTTCAGATACCTGGTGAAACCTTCCACTGAGATCTGACCTGGACAGGACACAACACAGTGCATTAGTCAGGATCATAGGTTTGAAAATCTTTTGTTGTTATTGTTCTTCACTAATATCAAACAGGATGGGATTCTCCAAAACCACAGAAAATCCCTTTTATAAATCCCTTTTATAATCACAGACTTTATATAGAAATGGAAGGAGGAGACAGGTCTTAAAGGCCGTTAAAAAAGCGCAATACCTCCAACAACCACTAGACAGCAGCTCTGGCTCCAAATGAAGTCCATTCAAATTTTCAATCATGAAATACTTACCACACAACATTCTGATGTTATTAGCTACAGTAATAGTAATAGTAAGTTAACTCGTATTATCAGTGATGTGGTGGTCCTCATGCTGGGTAGCATCCTCATGTTGAGGGTTAGACCCACCTCCTCTCTTTATATCCAGATATGGTAAATTCTGGCTCCAAACAACCAACATGGCGACGTTCAAATACCCAACTCCCGAGTCCATCACGCTCGCTTCGTTCATTCTTTATACAGCTTAAGGTGTTGACTAATTATGGTCAGCTGTGGATCAGCTGGTAGAGTGGTAGAGTGTGAATCGTAAAGTTGTGGGTTTGATCCCCGGCTCCTCCTGTCCTCCACATGTCGAAGTGTCCTTGGGCAAGACACTGAAACCTAAGTTGCTCCCAATGGTGGCTAGTGCCTTGCATGGCAGCTCTGTAGCCATTGGTGTGTGTGAGTGTGTGTGAATGGGTGAATGAGTTGCCTTTTAAAACGCTTTGGGACCTAGCGTAAGTCATGAAAGCGCTATATAAATGTACTCCATTTACCATTTAATAAATTATTATAAATGTGTCAAAGAGCCATATTGTTGCATTGGTTGATTCCCCCACTATGATCAACAACGCTGTCATTTATTTGGAGTCTGTTGCCATAAATACTCCTTAGTGCACCAAAATGGAATTAATCCACAGCTGAAAATAATCCAAAATGTAGTATTTACGCAGATTTAAGACATACAGTACAGTGCCTTGCAGTTTTAGAAAATTATTTAGCACTCTATAAAAATATGTTATTCTATATTCATAGGATTTTGTTAAGGATTTGCAAATCCTATGTAGAACCAAATGGGCCTGGGGCTGAGTGGCAGGGTACAGAATGCTTGCATTGCCAGCTGGACTGACACACTGTTGGTTTTGATCTTTTCATGGGATTTGTTGACAACATAGAACATATTGAATGCGGCCTGCTTGTCCTTTAAACTACACGGATCAAAACATGGCACACGACATATGGTGATGCCACATGCCAGAGATTTTCTGAGACATATTTTCCCTTAGCAATGCCTTACATAAAATATGTAAACATGTAAACCAACCTTCAAAAAGTTTACTCCTGAGTTTCTGTACACTCCACACTGATGGTGTGTTTAAATAAGCAGCTGCAAAAGTGTATTCAAATGTTTTCAAAGGTTAAATTACAAAAATGATTCATAATGACTGATTAGTGTCACATTGTGATTGCATTAGTATTTTGTATTTAGGAGGAACCCTAATTCATTGTTTTCTTAAATCCCTCTGTGGTTAATCCTTAAAGCCTGTGCCTCAGCGTTTAATTTTCTCATATTTTATTGTAGGTGTATACTGTCAGCTATTAGCCTTAATCATTTATTTACCAGGTAGTGTGTGTGTGCGCCTCTCCACATTTCAGGCTCCATTAAGCTAAACCAGAATCACTGTCCACAATAAGTAACACAGTGATGTATGATGCTGAACTCCCCTTGAAGTTGTTCTTTTCTGGTTTTTATTGTTTGTCAAGGTTACTTGTGTTAAGCTTTGCCTTTTCGCTGCCATCACTGAGCTCATGTCTTTAATGGAAGCGCTTGAGAAAGTGAATAGCGTTGAATAAATAAGTAATAAGCAGTTGATGAAACGCTCACATCTCCAGCCATCCGAGCGCAAGATGATGATTTCTATATGCATTACCATACTCATCACATGCCCCACCTGCATGGATTAAATTTTGAGCATATAGTGCGAGCTCCAAGCAAAACCGAAACACCTCCTCCACCCGCCTACGCACACACTCACTTGACGTTATGCTAAATATGCTAAGTGATGCAAGCTTGACGAGTGCACCAGGTCCCTCCGGCCACTTTATGCTAATTAATGCGGTGCCGCCCTCTGCAGAGTTGCTGGACTAATTAACGCTGGCTGCTGTCTGTGACATCTGAGCTCAGTCGCACTCAGCGTCTTAGTCTCTGCTGACTGCCAGGACCTCCCTTTCCCAGGCTGAGCTCTAACCTCGGTACCACACACACACACACACACACATGCAGACTGCAGAGTTTCCCCAGCTCTCAAGACATTTGTAGGTCAAACAGGAAAAATGGTGTTAACATAGCTGGGATTAGAGTTGTACCTGGGCGAGAACCAACAGGTGTTATTACAAAGGTGGCACTTGAAAGGTTCCACAAAAGGCTACAAAATTAAATCAAATCAAATAAAAAACTCGCACAATCGGGAATACTCAGCTGAGAGGAAATTGTAATATATCTGGATTTTAATGTTAACCTGCAAGACAAGAGTGGACACAATCTGACAAGATCTGACAAAGAGTTTTCTCTCTGCAATCACTGAGGGAGAAAAGACGATGATACGCCGACCAGATCCTCTGGATGAATGAGTCTTTAAGTGTCTTGTTTCATTTGGCATTTTATTCTTCTGCCTTCAAACAATGTCAGAACAGAAGAGTGAGCACAGACTAAAGTACTGGGAAGATGAATGAAAAGTATAATATTCAAAACTCACAGTCTGAAATAGAGAAAATCAAAGTGTGACAAAGAAAGAAAATAAAAAGTATCCATGGAGCATCTCCAATGAAAGCATATACATCAATGCATACTCACTGTACATGCTATTCAGTGCAATCTAAAATATGCACAGCTATCCAAATGTATGTTCTGGTGTCCTTGAGAGAGTAAAAACTATGTGTATCTGAATATGTGTGTGTGGTGAAGGTAGCATGTGGAGCTCTGGACCCCTCTGCAGAGCAGATGGCAGCACTTCCTCCGGCTAGATAAATACTTCACATGGGGAAATCTGTCACTAGGACGGGGAAGGGCATGCTTCCAGAGAGCCTGGGACAGGATGAACACACAACATCGCAGTAGGAGCACATCACTGTGATCACAGTCAACCACTGGGCAGTCAAACTGGACATGTGAGTGTGCTTTTAAAAACAATTTCTACTCATTTAGAAAGCCAAGATTTATTTTGTCACACATGAAAAAAGTAAAGTAGATACTTAACTCAGGAGAGATTACATATGATGTACATATGGTGGGCATAATGTTAATATAAGCATCAAAAACTCACATCTTCTATTCATCAGTGTTCATATGCAGTGGTTTTTTCTCAACAGATAAGCCACATGCAGGTAAATGCTCGACTCTAATGATCATCACACCACGGAGGTTGAGGAGCATCTCAGGAGAAATAAACCTGGGGTAGCAGCATTTTACTTTACATTGGGATATTGTTTATCACAGATCTAGCATGGATTAGGATGCTTAATACACAGCGCCTGCAGTTAATATGCCCCATTTCTTTAAATGTGTGTACACACAGATCTAATCTTCAAGCTCCCCTGTGGGATTCTTCAAAATGTTTTTCTTAAGTGTTAACAGATAGAGAGTTTGCAGTGGATGAGCTCCTGAGTGCAACTTTTCATAGTTTTTGGTATTTTCTAAGCTGTGAAGGAAGGAAATGAGGTAACACTGGGTAACTACAAAGTGTGAAGGTGGTTTATATTCAACATTTATTATAGTGGTTTGGTCTAACGTGAGGGAAAAATCAACCCAGTTATTTGCTCTGCAATTCACAGAACACGGTGTAAAATAAATCACCCATTTTGGCACAGTTATATAACACACTTTCCAGCTGAGATAAAATTTCAATTGGCACATATCCGAACTTGCCCAATATGTGGAGTGGGATGTTCTCCAGCATTGGAAGCTTTCGGTCCACTGACACTTCAGGCGACATGAAAGCACAACATGTCCGGGAGAGCTGGATCGACTGCACTCATCCATCCCTGCTCTTCGTGACATATTCTGTCACTCCTGGAGCTCCAGTACTACATCTAAAACTACTTTTTCAAAAATGTACTCATTAGTAATGACTCAATCCATATTGTCTTCAGATGTAAACAGTAAAGACACAGGAACATGATTGCTTGATGACTGTTCACAGACCCTGTCCTGGAAAAGGTGCAACTGTTTTGAACCCTGTGGTTTTTGTAAACGAAAGAGCGATGCTGGTAGGTGGATTTTATTACCTTTGGAAATAGCCTGTCTTCTTCTGTTTAAAGTCTCTGTGCTAAGCTAACCAGCTGCTGGCTGTGGCCCTATACTGTATCACACAGAAAGATCTGAAGGAGGCATCAAACTCCTGTAACACCCAAAATGTAAAACTATAGCTTTAAAGTGCAGTGTGCTGAGCTCTTTCTGTTACCATAGCGACGATTAATATAAGATTATTTGAGTCATTCTCCAATAGAGCCACAGGTGTGCACTGATCTTATGTTTTCTTTTTTGGAAGAAGGAAGATTTGTAAAAACACAGGAAAATACTGAACATGAAGGAACTTGCATTTGCATTAAACAGCGCTGCATATGTTCTCTGCTCGCAACTTGCTGTTTGTTCACACACACACACACACACACACACACAATCTCCACTCAAGTATTCTGCTCATGTAATCCTCCTATTGGAAATAAAACGTGCTGGGATATCCTCTGTTAGGTTTAGCACTGTTCAGAGAGGGTGAAACATTTCAGTGTGTGTGCGGTATTTACAGACTGCTAACATTCAGCTCCTTGGCACCCCACTATGTCCCCTCACTTTCTAAACCTTTGGACACCACACAGTAGTCGCTATGGCAACACCCCTGCCAAATTTGTTGGCGGCAGTGGCGGGCTGGAGTGGAGGGTTTGGGGTAGGCGGAGTCAGTTGGGAGAGGAGGAGGAGGAGGAGGAGGAGGAGGAGGAGGGTGTGTAAACCTCAAAATAGAAACAGTTAATGGTTTTCCTGCCATAAAACGATTAATCACTTGAATTTATCTGACCTGCGTTAAAAGGTGATGATGCTGCGTGCGTTTCTGTGTACACACACTGTACCCGGGATTGTGCTGACAGAAATTTGAGCCACTGACCTTTCTCAGCCAGCGAAGCGTTGGGTTCATATTTGTCCACCAGCAGCTGGACCTGTTCTGGTTTGAGAGGAGGGTAGAGTATCTCGTTCAGACGAGGGTCTCGCTGTTTACTGTTAATGAACTCTGTCATCTGCTCCACCGTGAGGTATGGTCGACTCTTGGCCCCCCTGAGGAGAGCAGAGAATAGGGTAGAGGGAATATATATATATATATATATTTAAATATACAAAAGGAAATTTAGAGAGAAACATGGTTACTAAGTGAGATGTAGGCACAAAAACAGAATCTAAAAACTGAGATGTGAGAAAATGAAACAAGGAGAAGATGATGGAGGGGAGGAGCTGTAATTAAAGCGCAAAGAGATGTGGAGAGGGAGAGCAACAGACGTGCGAAGGAGCGGAGGATTAAATGTTGTGTTGAGTAAATTATGAGATCTGATTAAAACGCCTTTCATATCTAAGCCTGTTCTACTAAATTATCTTCTCCATATCCTCCTGGCTCTCATGCCATCTCACTTAAATGTGATTAAAACCTAGATTTATGACTTGGAGTGGCAATGGTCGTGCTGGCGTGCTGCCTCAGCTGATGGTCTGAGTCCCTCTGGGCCGTGGGGGCCGTGCAGCTTCTCCAGCATGACGGGGGCCAACAGCCAGGCTCCAGGAGTCCCAACCAGGCCCATTACAACACACTTTCCTGCATTAATTAACTACTTATGATGTGTTTAATGGGTAAAAGCAGCTGTCCTAAACCTGCAGAGTCATATTGTCTTGTTATGCAGCTGCCAGTTTAAAAAGAGCATATAGTTGCACACATGATATTTCAAATATTTTTTCCTCTAATTGAAAAATGACTGGAGGTGCAGTTTTAAAAGGCACAGACCACTGACAGGAAACACATTTCTTACACGTCAGAGAAGATGTGGTCGACCTCAGGTCGAGGGCAGATGTTGCTCAGGAACATGCTGTAGACCTCGGGAGTGAAGTCCTCCTGGGGGATGGAGTCACTCTGCAGCACACAACAACATGGTTATACAAATTATACATGCATATATATTCAGTCAAAATATAGGGTAGCAGGTGGCCTGGAGGTGGGTGGAGACTGTGTGAAAATTGAGTTGTTGGTTGAGTTACTGAATCATCTATAAAATCAGAATGGAGAGGCTCATAGACTTTTAAAAAATACAGCTTTGTAATGAAACGTATTTAGGAAATGTTTCACCTGATTTATAAAGGCAACCATACAATGAACCATTTCATCTCTTATCCTAAGCTTCTCTTCTTTGTGGTTGCTCATGGTTTTAATCTATACAGCATATGGATGTGGTCGAGTGAATTGCAATCATGTATCATGTTGGGAAACTACAAAAAAAAAAACAGATTTAAGAGGAGTTGGTCAATAAAAATCAATATAAACCTCTTTGTACATTTGGAGCCATTATACAGAAAGCCAGGCTTTTTATATAATGACTTGTACAATAGGAACATCAGTTTGTTTGGCACTAAAAGACTCCAATCGTCTTAAACCACATGTAGCTGCCACTTAAGAAAATATCAGTTTAACAAATAGTCCTTGCACAAAGTCCACTGTGTTGTATAGAAAATGTAATTTGTTGCCCATGAATTGACCTGCTCTAAACAAGTCATGTTCTTTCAGTGCTGCAGTGTAAGTCCAATATGTCTATGAATCCACCAAAGTATAAGAAACACAGATCTTTCACTGCGTGGGATGTTACCCCCCCCCACCACCTTGAAGCAATTACACAGAATTCAAATGCAAGTAATTAACAGAAGATGGATGCTCTCAGTTTGCACCTGGAGGGAGGACTCTTTACAAAGCTATCAGCGCCAAACAGGTATGATAAAGACGCAGTGCGCTCAGCAGCAGGCAGTAGCATTGTGCCAGCAAGAAACAGAGCAGAACACAACGAGTCTTAGAAAGGAGTCAGAGAAAGGGAGGTGAGGAAGGATGTACTGAGGGAGGGATGCAGGTCAAGCCCCACTAAAACTCATTGACTCATTCAAAAGACCTTGGTGTGAGCTATGTTGTGTGTGTACTTTTGCCTGTGAGTGTGTGTGTGTGTGTGTGTGTTTGAGGGATTAACAGCAATACCATTTAGCTGTAATTACCTGCGCAATGGAATAACAGCAAATCCCACCAGACCTTCATTCGGCAACACGTTTTTACCTCCTGCTCCCTCGCTCTCCCTCCCTGTGCTAATTATGTATAGCCTGTACTGTGTGTGTTTGTATTTCTCTGTGTGTATGTGTTCATTCTGTTTGTATTCAGAAACCATTCATTACATCTACAGAGTGTCTGCCCGACTCTGTGCCCATACGTTTCAGTACGTGTCCAGAACTGCATTAAACAGTGTTTTCCCACTTCCGAGGATGCTGCTGTACATTATAGGAATACAGAGGTTGTTGAGGGACTGTCTGCACCTCTGTGCACGAGGGGGTAGCTAGTGATATCCACGAGAGGTAAAGATAAAACAGCTTTTGTCATCTGTATTGCTCCCACTGGGCCTATTTGTTTCATTACAACCACGGCTAAATCAGTTCTGAGTGGGAAGTCGTGCAGACATCCAGAAAATAAGACTCCAAACAAATGAGCAAAGCAGCAATCAGCCGCTGTTTCAGGAGAATAGAGGATGAGCTGAATGGCGAGAGGACGGACTGATGGGTGGATAGAGAAGATGAAAGAGCTTGGAGTCTAAGATAAGAGAGGCAGGGTGAGGTAGAGGAGGAGGGACACAAATGGGAGCAGGTTCAGAGACGAGGGAAACAGGAGGAGACAGTAATACTGGGGAAAATAAAAAATAAATAGAGGGAGGCTTTTGGTGTCTCACTCTGCCAGAAGGGAGGTTACAGTTTTCCAGCGCTGTCTCCACTCGTTTCCTGTCTGCTGAGAACATCCTGAAGATACTGTAAGGACACAGAAAACACACCCATATGAGTAATCGCTGAAGATGCCACACAGACGGAGAAGTGTACACTGAAAAAAGTGAAACAAAGGCAGAACAGGACTGATCATGATTATGAAAAAATAGGGGTGGGACTTTTGTTATTTATATGGATTTTAGTGGACCACTGACACAAATAATAGACACAACCATAAGCTTTGTAAACTCATTTGACTCCCTGGCCAAACTAGAACAGAGCTACGGTGAAAGGGTCATTTTAAATATTTCAAGTTTATTTCTATTTCAGTATTGACTTTAAATTGTAAATATTGTGGAATGCAAACTCTTTTTTTGCACAATTTGCACACACCAGGCTTTCATCAAGGCTTCCATCAGGTATTTTTTTTTAACTGATATTTGCCTTTGTTCAGTCCGAGCAGTGCACGTTCATCTGATTCCTCTGTAATGGAGGCGATGGTTTTGTTGATGACCAGACTGTGACTCAGAGATTATTGACTTTGGCTGCTGATGATGACACCTGACACACTCTCTCTTTGAGATGCTCATTCATGCAATTTCCAGATCATGCTTTGAGTGCATGTATATATGATGTGGTTTTAACCATGAATGTAACAGAGTGAAACATGATATTAAGCATGAAATAATAGATGAAAACCAATGGTGCGCTTAACTTTAAAGGAGTGTCAATAAATTACTGCCTGTGACCTGACTACACCAACACTACTTAGAAAACACACAGAGGGAAGGTGAAGAAGTGTGAGACGGTCCCTAACAGACATCATCTCACAAAAACGAAACTTAAACTCCAACAGCATGATAATATACAGACAGAAAGCATTTAACCACTAAGTGCAATAATAAAGAGAATGAACCATATGAATATAATACACTCTCATGGACGCACAGAGGGGGAACAAACTGCTGACGTGTGCATCACTGTAATCAGTCTACCAGGAAATCACACACTGACAAATGTTCCACATTACTTGGGAAACAAACTGTGATTAAATGTGTTAGGTGTTTTTAATGCATTAATTGTTTTTAATTAATGAATCATAATTAATCCATTAAAGTCTTACCCCTAATAAAAATAAAATGTAACACACATTAAGCAGAAGAAGGTACAGCTCACTTAAAATTATAAAGAATTCTACATTCATGAGGATAATACAGTCATTTCATGTTATTGCTGAAAGTGGTAAGTATTTTGAATCTATATTACCTGATGCTTGTAATTTACTGCGTGGTGTTTACACGATACAATAAAAAAGTGTACCTAATGTACCTTTAATGGTCACATACAAATGGTTTGTACAACACAGAAAAACAACCTGATGATTTGAATATTGTTTACACTGAATCACACAAATCTAGACTCCACCACGTGTTGACAAAAACAGATATTGTTGGTAATTCTTTATGAATACAATATAACCCTAAACAAAGATGAGCACATGGTGCCACATCTGCAGTGTTGTCATTTCTTATATCACTGCCATTATCATTATCATCATCACTGCCATTACCATTATCATTATCATTACATCGCAGTCATCAGCTGTCTTAGACCGTGTCTGTGGTGCCTAAAAATCCGACCTCCCATCTCTCAACTCATATTATTTCTTTCGGAAATAAACACCAAACAAGCAGATATAATGTTCCTACAGAAAATACTGAAATAAACAACTCGAAATGAAACCAAACAGATCAGTTTGTTTGATCATAGAAATATATATTGGATGTCACTGACAGAGCTGTGTGGTCGAGCTGCTGTCTACTGTTTTATTCTGGTGTATATAGATAATAAATGTGATTTACCACAATGCACTCTAGTTTCATCACAACTGCCGTGGGATGTTTAGGTCTGTTTCTGAAGCCCATAACCCGTTTTAATTACTTGCAGAGGTATGATCCATGAGCACATACTGTATGCTCGGTGGGAGAGCAGTGTCAAGCTGACATTAGTCAAGCTGACATGTCCTCCTAGCTAGGAGGTTAATTCCCTAAACGGCAAGGAGTGTCTCTTTGCCTCTCTGTGCTGACACCCACTGCTTTTCCTCCGCGGCTCTGAGGGAGGTTATCGCTGAAGTTCGCCGTTGCCTGCCTGAAAGCTCAACTTGACTAATGGAGAGAGTTGGATTTTCAATGAGCCGATGACAAACTCCCAGATAAATGAAGCCGAAATTGAAATTTACTAATCTGAAATACTCCAAAGTAAATCCTCACAATACATCACACGCTGATGCATTTTGAGCTTTGAACGTTAATGGCACTTACAAATGAGGCTTGCCCTGGGCATGCTGCTTCACACACACTCACATACACAGGTGTGCACAAAGCAAAAAGGCCGAGCTCTGAAGACTAAAAGGTAAAAATACTGATGCATTTTTTTTTTTTTTGAAGAGCTGTGGAAAGATACTGTGATGACAAAAGGGAGGGATAATATATTCAAAAACATGCACACACATACGCAGGGAATGTGTGTGTAGATGCTGAGAGTAACAAGAAAAGGCAGAGGAAGCTATGCATTGATCAAAAGAGTGGAGAGGTGGCAGGGGAGAGAAGGATGAGTCAGAGAGACTTACTTCTTGACAGGAATTCGTCCCTCAGGGTTGAGCTGCAGCTTCAGCCGAATGTATCTGTGTTGGACAGAGAACAAACCTTAAACAAAATGTAATAGAAATTTCCCTGTTTTAATGATATCCTAGCTCAAGTGTAATTCCAGTGTTTGCTTGACTTCACTGTAATGTCTCGGTGATGGACATATACTGTCCATGAAATACACAATGGTATCAGAGCATCTCTCAACGACTGGCTGCATGTGTTGAGTTCTCCGTGCATACTGTGAATATCTGTCTGTGTTTACATGACAGGTTAGAAATGCGGCTAATCCCTGGAAGTGTCCAGCACTGGCAGCGTGGAGTCATGCAGCAGCAGCAGCAGCAGCAGCAGCAACACAGAGCAGCGCAACCTGGGCTATAAATAGCTTTAGCTGCAACAGGAGCCATCATTACAGGCTGGGCTTTAAGTGGCTGCTGGCTAATAATTAATATCCATTACAGTGTCAACTTCACAGGGCAGACTGGCAGCCACCGGCAAAGTCACCGATTACTTTAACGGTTAAAGGGGGGGGGCAGAAAAATTTTTGTCTTGATAATTTTTGTCTTTTTTCACCCTCAAAAATAGATGAATTGTCAGGTGAAAATCAAAGTGTTGAATGAGAGAGCGCTACATTAGTAAAGCTACATGAGGTACTTTCTCTTTATTTGTTATTTATCCTAACTGAGAGTTAATCCAAACGCAACAAAGTGAGTTTCCATTTCTACCTATGGCAAAACAAACGCATCTTAACAGTCAGTTTGTTTTTGGATATGCAAAGCAAACACTGATCAATTCCAAGTTTCCTAAAATGAACACATCGTCCTTCCCCTTTGTGCAATTCTGACCCTAACTGTTGATGCACAAGCCAATGTAATCAATAATGTCACAAACAGCCTTTTGAAAACATGCTGGGGTTCTGTTTGATTTCCTGTTGCTGGGAACACTGCCCCGTCTGCACTGCCCCCTTTCCTCTCAAAGCGATTCACAGCCTTTAAGAGCCAGCGATGGGAATTAACCTCATGTGGAGAAACATCAACATCACTTCAGGGATGAAGCCTCCTCATGCTGCAGTAGCGGTATGGCGATGCAGAGCCTTATTTGTAAGCAAGCAGTGCACGACGGCTACTGCTGTGAGCAACCGATGTGACAGCAAAAAACCTGCTCTGTTCAATTTCTATTCAACTCTCTCTGTCCTGTGTGGTCGATGGCCACATTTATTGTCTCATAAGTCAATTAGCCTCCTCAGGGGTGCGAGTTAATGGCTTCTGCTCACTGATAAACATCAAGGCAGCTGGGAGTTGTCACCAAGCAGAGCCCTGGATATTCTCTAAGAGCAGTATTTCTCATTCATATTTACGCTCTCTCTGCGTGAGCTTCACTCAGTCACTCACTGCATAAAAAAAGCCTCAGCTGTGGCCCATAGATCAGTGCGTATTCTCCATTCAGATCAATATGAATGAAACACTGTCTGCTGTTAGTCACAGTTATTACACAGAAGGAGAGGTGGCGTGAGGGTAACTGGTGATGAAAACTGTGTTACTGGACAAAGCCCCATTGATAAGGACGAGTGATGGCTTATGTAACAGGCTGGAACTGACAATATAGCGGCTTCACCAGCCTCTGCACTCAGCTGCCACTGCTCTGTCATTTTGCCATTAATACAAAACATTAAATGTACATATTGTCACATATGCTCCAGTGACTCACTACACATTTCCAGCAGTTTTACTAATCCTGCTTTCTTCCTGTCCCTTTTTTTCCTCGCCTTGCTGCCTCTATTTAAAAATCCCCTAATGATCTGAAACCCCTGAAGGCTGCCTCGTAGACTACAGTATGGATACAGTGCAGCCCTGAACTGTACTTTGGTGTATGCATATAGGTGTCTGGTGGTAAGCTGTGCAGGGTGTATATATATATGTTGTTTTTTGTCATGCATTTCTAAGTCAAGGAGCACTGTCTGACATTACAGTCAGTCATATGTCTCCTTTACAAAAGATGCCTCATTTGCCTTTTCCTGCTGTTTCTGTTTATGTAAAATACAGCACATACTTGACGTGACCCCTGTGATGAGTGATTTTTTTTTTTTTTTTTTTATGCCAGAAGACCTGATTTTCATATTTATCTTGGGGATTGTGGATTTACATTTTGTGTGAGACTGCTTATGTGTGAGTGTGTGTGAGTGAGGGTATTACTCGTGAAGTGGGGACCTAAATTGTTTATACAGTCAGTTCGTGGGGACTTGTCGTCCTTTAGGGGACTTTTTGTCCCACATAAATCATGAAAATGTTAATGTGAAGACATGTTTTGAGTCAAGGGAAATGTTTATTAAGGTCATGCTCAAGCAAGTAGTAGTTACAGTGAAAGTAAAGAGTGAATCTGCAGGAAGTGAACGTCAATGTAATGTCCCCTAAGGTCATGGAAACATGACTGTGTGTAAGTGCTGAGGACATACGCTTTCTCAAGGCAGGCCTCTCTGGACATGTTCTGCACCAGGAGGTTAGATGCCAGGTTGAACAGCTCCTCCGCCCATTCCTGCCGTAAACAAAACACACACACACACACACACACACACACACACACAGCTGAAGACACATTGTGCTGTGACTGTTGCCATGTGTCAGGAATAAATAAAGACGTCATACATATTTAGATATGCTGATAAGGTGCATGTAACAGTTTACTCATGATTAAAAATGGATTCTCAGTTACCAAGTTTATCACTATTCAGTTCAGAATTTTGTGGTATTAAACATTAAATAGCTCTTTTAAGTGGTTATTTTAATAGTACATACATAATTATGCACAACAACAAGTAGTTATCAGCGTAATTTTTGTTTGTCAGCACAATTTTTACCTTTGCGATTTCCTCCTGGAAAGCCATGAAGTTCAGGTAGGTGATATTGACCATGTCAGTACCGCTCACCACCGTCAGCATCCTGTTCTCCATCTTGCCCACCAGCGTGCTGACATCCAGTAGTTCACGCAGCTTGGCTTCCTTAACAATTAAACACAAAGACACAAAACACACACACAAAATTGTCAAAACAAAGGTCACATTCAGGAAATCAATGAAGGTCATCGGGTGAAGGTGATGATGTGATGTCAGCATCTGACCCTGGCTGCATACACACAGTGATGGAAGAGATTAGTTAAACCTGCATCCAGGAAACTAGCAGCCCAAACACAACTTCAGTGGAAAATGACATGAAACAGGCCACGGAAAAAGACCTGGAGTCTGCTTTTTTTTTTTTTTTCTGAGGAAGTCAGAGGCAGCACTGCTTTGTGTCATAATAGTTTGGTTTGATGTTGCTCCACAACAAAAACCGCCCCCTGAATGCACTGACCTGAAACAAGACCTGTTAGCATTTTGGAGTTCACACCTCCTCTGACGGCTGATTTGGCTGATTAATGAGAGGTCAGCTGTCTGACACACACAGTGTGAGGAGCGAGGTGGGAAGCTGCATCCTCACTGTGAACTGAAGGCTCCACCTTACAGGATATAAAAGCAGCAAACCAGGTAGGGTAAGCAGCACCATGATAGAGGACACTCTCATTTATTATGATTAATTATAGACTAATCATGGAGGTAGATTTGTTGAACTGATTTTAATGATGAATCTACTGCTACAATAAGTGGACTTCTACTGATTCATAAGTCCACACAGTTACTGCAGGGCCTTTATGGTGTTATTTATTAGCTCTGTAAAGAAGTTACCGTATTTTCCAGACTATAAGCCGCTACTTTTTTCCGACACTTTGAACTTAAACATCGGTGTTTCTCATTTATCGGCGGCACGAAGCTCATTGGCTTTTTACAAGCTAGCAAGCTCCGTGCCACCGATACATTTAGCGTCGTCACATCAGACCCGATCAGAGTGGACCACATGAAACTGTTCGAATAAATTGAATAGCAGCTTATAGACAGGTGCGCTCAATAGTCCAGAAAATACGGTAGTTTGTTTGTTTGTTACCAATATTACTGAAGGTCCTATAAACAGATATCTATGAATTATTTTGTGATGTAGGGATCCTGCTGGAGTAAAATCCCACATAATAAATTTCGCTTATGAATATATTTCACCACAAGATGGCAACAGTGTTCAGTCCATAGCATCAGTACAACTGGATTATACCTGAATAATTAAAGACTGAGGGTTTTCAAACCGTTAAAAACTAAACTTCCTCTTTGTAAAATCCTCTCCACAGTCTCATTATATTTTCATATTTTAACTATTTAAGAAGAGCAGCCAATAAACAGAAATCCATTGTGACCAGCTAAAACATCTAACACAGTGCTTCATGAAAAATTGGATTTACTTAACTGAGGAGATCCCACGAGGATACCGTTCTAGCTCAAAACACATTTTTAATAAATGCTCACACAAATACTGCAGAGAACAAATAGTCTCCACCTTCAGCAGTGCAATTTACAGATTTAAAACAGCTTTAACTCGCTGAATCCTTTATCATCCAACAAATTCAGCGGGTTGTAAGAAGTGTGTTTTCAGTTGTAACAAAACACTGGGTGCTGGCAACAGTCCAGTTCACACAGAGAAAAAAAAAAAGTGTATTCAGCGGTGGTAACTGTCTGAGGAAAACCAAACTAATTTTAGCAAATATACATTTACGAAGCTCATCTTTGGTGCAAATCATAAAAAAACGAACTACAATGCCTCTGAGGTGCAAGACAGGAATAACAATCATCTTCTTCTCTCCTTTGCGGCTCAGTATGCAAGTGGCATACAAAATGGTTGCTCTGGCTTAATTAACACAACAAAAAGCCCTGTAAAGGATTTTGCAGTGAAAGCAAATGAGCTCCCACTAATTTAACCAATCAAACAAAGAGCATTGTGTCCCGTGTCATGCTGATAAATGTCCTCTACACGTCCCTCACGCCCCCCAATCAAATTGCGCAGCTTAGTGGCGCCCATTATTATCACGCTGAACTTTTCTGAGGCAATGCATTTTCCTCATTGAAGGGTCTCTCCCTTCTGACAGCCTGCCGCTCACATCATTTACACTTTCACGTGATTTTCTCAAAAGGAGATGGAGAGATAACTCGCCAAACAGTCCTGCAAAAAGTTTTCAGTGCATGTTCAGAGGGTGAGATTTACATGATCCTGATTTGAATCCATCCACTTATGGATTCTGAACATCACCGGCTTCATCAGTCAAACTATAAAAAGCCACTTTCAATTTGCAAACACCAGAGCACCACTGGAGGAAGTGCCCTGGCAGACAGCTTCTGAGAACAGACGAGATGACAGTAAGATGCATATTTCATTCATCGCAGCGCATGAACGTCGATACAGCTTGATACTATTTTGATACTACTTGCAGCCATTAGCTGAACGTACAGCTCATCTCCTTATATGCAGTCAGCACATCAGTGAACTGGGAGGGAGCTGCAGGCACTTACAGCAAATCAGCTGGAGGAACATCAAGGGTTATGTTGGGAAAAGACTTTTGTCTGAGAGGAGGTGAGGGGAGGAGGAGAGAGGAGAGAAAAAGAAATAAAGCCATGAACAGAAATCAACAGAAGAAGAGGAGGAGGGGGGGTTAGTATGTGAGTGAAATACAATTTGTGCTGGTGCATTGAGGGAGACATTAGAGGCATGCCTAAGGTCCCAGTTACAGACTGGAGCTTCAGAGCAAAATAAAGAGAAGGAGGTGGGATGGGATTTGAGATGACGGTGTGGTTGAAGCGAGCAGATAGCTTTGTGTTTCACAGTGCACTTCAGAGAGCGAGGGGTTAGCCTTTGTTAAAACACAGTCATGGACCGAATGGCTTTTATTTTGCGAGTGTATGCGTGTCATGTATCTGTGTATTCATGCCTGGAATATGTGTTTAGTCAGGCATTCATGGTACACGTTAGCAGCTGCAGCGTGTCAGTATGAGAACTCTTCTCAGACACTTAACATTCAGGTGGAGCTGCAGCCTGAGGAAATACATACACTTTCTTTTCCTGCCTTAGTTTGTCACAAGACCCCCACCTGTCACCACGCCGTGCACTCAAGCTGCGTCACACTCTGTTGGGCACAAGGAAGGGGATTCAGATTGGCAAAGGGAAGTCAGCCACACCTCAGGTCATTAAACCTGCAGTATGGCACCTGTCAAAACTCTCTCACACACACACACACACACACACACCAAAATGTTGTGCACACATGCATCAAAAAAAGTGTACGCAGGCGGGCTCAGATCAAGACCCACAAATGCACAGCCACATGTGAGGGTGTGTATAAATATACACACAGGGACATCAGATCAAAGGAAATGTCAATATGAAAGATTGATGATGACCCAACTACCCACTCACATGCCACCTAACGGGATCTGGATACAGCCCGGAGAACCCAGTCATGGAAGGAGATTCAGTTTTTTAAGTTTTTTAAAATACATTAATATTATTCATGCAGAGTAAAGTCAAACCACGGTCATCACAGTTATACAGCACACACCTTAATCAGTGAACCAACAGAACCCATCGTAAGAGCTTTTACTGTTAATTGAGGCACCATCATGTCTTAAACCTAACTTTGTAAATACAGTAATAAGTGTCAGAGGACATTCACACTTCATACAACACACATTTGATGACATGATGTCACTCCATATTTGTCTTTAATGCAATACACTGCTGATTTAAACAAAAGGGAAGCAGAAGGAATAAAATAAAATCATTGCCTTTACTGTGATAATGTGATTTCTATGTTGGACCAGTAGCAGTGGGAATGTTTATTCTTTTATAAACTTATTTGCTTTAAATCTTTTAAAGCAAATAACTTTATAAAAGCATTACATTTATATGTACACTGAGGCAGTCAAAATAATTAATTAGCCGTCACGGGCAGCTGCTTTAATAAGTGAACAGTGCCTCGTTCAAGTAAAGTGCCGCCGGTGTTCAAAGTGTTTTCATGTGAAAAGTCCCTTCTACAGAAACTCTCACAAGACCTACATCTTACAGCACAGTGTGTACAAGAAATAAAGTCACTTTACTTTGGTATCTGGAGGATAGTTGTACTTTAGTTGACCCTGCCAGACTGTGCTGTCTGTGACACATTCACACTCACATGATTTGGGGAAAGTAACAGTTATGTCATGACTATTTGACGACTTTAAAGGTCAGATCTTTACATGTTATGCTGAATTAAGAGCCGATAGTTTACTTACTTCCTGTTACAGCAAAATCAGCTTCAAATTCTTGAAATTGTATGTTGTCACAATGTTTATTCTCATTTAAATATTGTAGAATTTCGGCCTTTAGTATGTGAAAAACAGTCAGCCATATTCTATACCTGCTTCTCCACACTTGGGTCACAGGGGTCTGCTGGAGCCTATCCCAGCTGTCATCGGGCAGGAGGCGGGGTCACTCTGGACAGGTTGCCAGCCTATCGCAGGGCTAACATATTGACAGACAACCATTCACACCTATGGTCAATTTAGTTTGATCAATTCACCTAACAAGCATGTCTTTGGACTGCGGGAGGAAGCCGGAGTACCCGGAGAAAACCCACGCATGCACAGGGAGGACATGCAAACTCCACACAGAAAGGCCCGAGCCGAGATTCGAACCCCGAACCTTCTTGCTGTGTGGCACAAGTGCTAACCACTGCACCACCGTGCCGCCCACTGGAGGCTTGTTAAAAACAAAACAAAAAAATAAACCTGGCTCCAATAAACTTCAATTACTTAAAGACTTAATGCTTTTTTTAAGTCGGATTCTCTGTTCAGTTGCCACTTGATGCTTATTCTTATCCTGTTTTGTAGTAAATTAACTCATTAAACCAAGCAAAGACTTGATGTGTTAGTAGCTTTAAGAAAGTCTACTGTACCTGCATGTACATGGGTACACACAGCTGCTGTATTTTGTCACATTTAATCTTCATTTTTGTCCTTGACTATACTACAGTTATGCTTTGCTTTACAGTTTTTTTTTGCTGAAAGCTGCTCTACAGGGATTCAAACTCCAAAGTAACAACACGGCGAACTGTCCTACACACAGCAACAGGAGGTGGCAGAACGGCCTTTGTGTTCAAATGTCACACTTCTTCTCTTTCCTCCCTGCCTTTTAGATTTAAAACTTTGCGACACCCAGGTAGAAAAGTGCACACCTCGATGCTGCATACAAAGAGCTTTTGTGATATCTGTTCTCCACAGCACATCAAGTATCAGAGCGTTTGTGTTATTATAGGCTGAATAGAAACTTTCACATGGGTTTACCATTGTTATTGAAATTACAACTTGTTATGTGACTTCTGTTAACTTTTATACTTCACACCCTCACACCCAAGGCAGTAATAGACTTAATGTTTTTTTGATCGCTTTGTCCCGTATAATGAAACTGAGATCCACTTTGTCATCATCTCACCCACAAACCACAGCAGAAGTCTTCCTTCACACATGTGTTCATACATTTTCTTTTGAGACATTTCTCACACTCTTTTCAAAACACTTCATGCATATGTCATCTAAAGAGCTCTGACTCTGGTGACTTCACTATAGTAGAAAAAATTCAAAACATCAGCTCACAACTGATATAAACTGCTCTCATCACTGTGAAAGCACCAGTGCATCTACATCACTCTGCCTTCCACAAATCGTCATTCACCAATCAGTCAGTATCCTCACATAAAAAGAAGAGGAAGAGGGGATGTATGTAACGTGGTGGAGGTGCCTGTTGTGCCCAAGTAACTGATGAAATACAGACTACTATCATTGACCATGTCATCAACCACAGCCTGTCATATGAAGATATATGTGTGATGTTGATGATGAGAAGATGTGGTCCATTCACTGTGAGCTTGTGGGTTGATTACACAATACATTGTACTGTGTTGTTTGTTCTTCTACCCCTCTGACTTCTTTTTTCTGTGCACATCCTTGTAATATGTGAATTCTTTTTTTCAGTTTTTCAGCCAAGTGTGTAACAATGGCATCAATAAAAAAAAAAACTTCCTAGTCTTTCTGTTTGGGTTCAATTACAGTATTTTCTATATACATGTAAGGTCACTTTTGGACATGTAGCCCAGAATACAAACCAGGACCTTGTTCACACTTATAGCTGTACTTTGTATTCTGCTGTCAGGTGTGTTGTGGTTGACAGTAGGGATCTATTAGTTTGGGCTGAAGTTGAGTTGGTTGAAAGAAATATTAGCTTTTACTGGCAGTTTTAAACAGTTTGATGCAGGAAGGATCTTTTGCAAACAAAATGTGTCAATCTGGGCAGACTGCTTCTGATTGGACCTCTGTGTTAACTGTTTGGAAAACAAGGTTTCTGAGTTGACAGAGAGAGAAAAGTGAATGAAAA
>OOFC01047799.1:19916-31337 GCA_900323345.1 Pseudochromis fuscus
CAGACTGAGGATTAAGATGGCGTGAATTTGTGCCCACTGATTTAAAACAAGTTATTATGCAGATTGTAAAAACTGCTTCTGAAGAACTGGATTATTTGCCTAAAATGGCGGCGCACTGTGCAAAAATTTAGGGCCCCACTTACCGCTGGGTTGTTTTCAAAACCTCTTTAGCCTCATATCTTCAGCTGCTCCAGTGGCTTCTTCTTCTTCTTCTTGTTACTCACTCACTTGTACCTTTAAAGTAGATGGAGAAAAAGGGGGGAGAGGGAGAAAAAGAGGGAAATGAAAGAGAAACATTAATGAAAGGGACTACTAAATGAACTGCCTCCTCAAGTGGTAGGTGGGGGAATTCGACAAATGCTGAGATGAGTTTCTCTTCTCTCTACCCTCCTTGCCCTTTGTGACCACAGGACGACAGTTCTCGGGCAAGGAGGAGGCTTGCTGCTGATTGCCTGAGAGCTGTGGAGTGCGAATCTGCATGAAATCCCTCCTGGCTTTTTTTTGATCATTTTCTCCTTCACATCTCTAATGAGCCTGGTCCGAATCAGTGGGTGCTTGCATGTGTGTGTGGGTGTGTGGGTGTGTGATTTAGCGTGGGGGATGCATATTCGCCCTTTATGTATAAATGATTAAGAGCATGGTTTCTGTAGGAACCCTCAATATTTGTCCAGATGTGAGTTTGGGCTTTTCAACTTAAATAAATGTACATATTATGTGTATTTTTGTTGTGTGTTTGTGTATGTAACTGGACACGTGCTTGTGTGAGTTTCTTTACATCCGGAGGCCATGTCTAATGCACCGAAGCCTCACTCGATAGTCAGTCGATAGTCTCGGTCCAGTCTGCAGATGATGAGTCCACCCTGAGGAGCTTCCTCCGAGCAGCTGAGGAAGGTTATCTCGAGTGAAAGGTCAGAGGAGCTCATCATTACCATGAGCCCAGAGTCTTTTTTTTTTTTTTTTTTTTCCAGATAACAATATGAATGTCATTGCTGGTATGCACGACATGGGGCATGATCGATATAATGTAGATTTGAAGTTAAAATAAGAGAGCTTCCCCAACTGCACTTAGAAGTACTATCGATTAAACATCTGATATATAAAGTAATGAAACAAAACTTTCTACTCATAGATCTAAATGTAAAAGTCTCATTGACCCACAATCCAAAGACAAAGAAAGAGAGGTCATTCTTATTGTTGAAGCACTATATGAAAAATTATCATCCACAGGGTTCATGCACTTGATTCTTAAATTAACTTGAGCGCTGGCAAGTCCTCTTTGAACCAATCAAATCTGGTCATATACCTCATTTGGTGTTGTGCTAAAATTGCACTTCACTTCAACTTCAATTGGAGCTATTAACTATTTATACAATGAGTCTTTTTCTTGTCAAATTTTATTGTCAATAAGCCAGCTGTGCACCCATTTGTGAAAGCAAACCCCCAAAAAACATAACTAATTTCTACTGACTCCTCTCTTTCCTCAGCGTGATGTTATTGACTCTTCTCCTACTGCCCCCCCTCCACCCCCCATTGTCTCATGGATTGGGCGCTGCCTGTACACAGTCTCCCAGCATCCTCTATGGGCATTATTACTTCGACGGCGGACCGTCAACATGATCCTTTATTCTGACAGGCCACCGGGGTCAAGCTGGCCCTCACTGGCCAATCAGTGTCAACTAACAGCCTGGCTGCTGCTAGGATCCCCTGGTACACCGACTGCAGGGAGTGGACATGTTTGTATGTGTGTGTGTGTGTGGAAATGATAGACTCCATATGGAAGCAAAGGCAGTGCTGATGAAGCTCAGTGGAAATTGTATTCGAATTTTCACAAAGTCGGTGGAAAAACATTAGTTGGGTGAGTTTGTGAAAAAAAGAAAGAAAACAAATTCATACATGTGCTGCTCTTTACACACATGAGCGTGTCAGTGAAAGATAGATGGAAAAAAATGTGAGGCCGAATTCTGCAATACTCCCACACGCCTGGCTGCCAAGACGAGCGCGGGGGAATTTGTTTAATGTACAGCATTTATTCACTGCACACACGCTGTTGCACTACCGCTTCCTCCGTCGCATGAGACACTCCCTTGGCTGGGCAAGTCGCCATTAATCAGCCGGAACGAAGGGATAGCCGAATAGCACTGAAGCTAAAACACATCCTAAATCAGCATCTGAGATCCCGGGGATGTCGCGCGGCATCCTCACAGTAGCACGCAGGTGGAAGCACAATGCTTAAAATCAGTCAGTGTGTGTTTTTTTTGCTACGTAACTTGGGTTAAGTTCTGCTTTGTCCACTCATGTGGAAAGCAGCTCCGGTTTGTTTTCTCATGACCCTGCAACATATTGGCATTGAGTTTAGTCAACGTGCTGGGACAGATGGCCGAGCATCATGGTGCATGGCAAATTGGGAAATGAAAACATGCATGCCTCGAAATGGGCCTATGTAGTTTTCTGTCCAGCAATGTGACCACATAGGGGTACATTCAGAATAGAAGAACATGGAGCTGAGATGCCCCAAGAATACACACACACACACACACACACACACAAAAAAAAAGACAACACAAAAGTAAGGAAACCCAAGGCTGACCTACTCTGTGCAAATGTCAGCGGTTCTGCTACTTGAAAAGTAAAGATGATGAAATGTCAACACAGTTTCTACCAAGATGTGACAAAAGTAAAGAGAATTTTTTTTTTTCTCTTTGGATAAAAAAAAAAATGTGGTTGCCATGGTTGCATCTGATGTTTCCCTGGCCTCACCTCACCCTAACCTCCACACATGTATAGCAGATTCCCACTGCTAAGCTGAAATGGGTGCGAACGCATGGGGAAGGTGTGAGCGGAGAGGAGGGGAGAAATGTTAAGTTGAGGTAATCAACGGGATCGGACGTGTCAAGTGAGAGGAGTGAATAAATGAACAGAGAACTGGGGAGGAAGGTGGAGGACAAGTGCAGAGTCAGGAAAGCAGGCAGTGATGAGGAGGAGGAGATGAGTCAAGAAGAGGAGAGGAGGAAGAGTCAAGAAGGGACGAGCTGAGCGAGAGGAAGGCGGTAAGGGGATGACAGGTAAGGGGAGACACGAGAAGACAGGAGTGGGAGAGGAGGAACTGGGAGGAGAAGTATGGATGAGAAGAGACAGTAGGGGAGGAGGAGAAAGTATTTGCCAAGAGGAAAAGAGAGTAGAGTAGAAAGGCGATGACAAAAATAAAGGATGGATAAAGGAGGGAAGTCAAGGGAAATCAGGAAACCAAAGAGCCTGTGCTTGAAGAGGCTTAGGTGCAGCTTTTATATACCGTATTTTCTGGACTATTGAGCGCACCTGTCTATAAGCCGCAACTGAATTTATTCGAACAGTTTCATGTGGTCCACTCTGACCGGGTCTGATGTGATGACGCTAAATGTGCAGCACGGAGCTTGCTAGCTTGTAAAAAGCCAACGAGCTTCGTGCCGCCGATACATGAGAAACACCGGTGTTTAAGTTCAAAGCGTCAGAAAAAAGTAGCGGCCTATAGTCCGGAAAATACGGTATATGACTGAACTAATTTGATTCTTGGTAGTTTATATACAATTATATCTATAGGAGTTTGAATACACATTTACATCTGTGGCTTGTAAGGACAAGAAGAAGAAGTTTCTGAAAAGATGGCTTCACAAAATAAAACTTTTACCCCTAAGAATTTCTGTGGAGTCAATACGGAAACATTATCATCTTCTCCTTCCTGAAAAATCACAGATTTATCAAAACTTTACACAGAGAGAGGTGATAACATTACAAACTCCTTCCTGTCATTGCCGTGTGGATTTTAGGATACGGAAAAAATAAAATTGTGAGTGTGAGAAAGGCTGTCGATGGGCTGCAGCTTCTTAAATAAAGGAATCTATTATTTATGTAATTTAAAGTTATTTGCATTTCTTGATATTAAACAATATTTTCAGCTGCATATCACACAGCAAAAAGCAGGGGGGGTATTTTTCTTCAGGCAGACAACCACGCATTTCTGTCTTTATCACTAATGTAGGTTTTCTGACCTTAATAGCACAAAGAGCAATGCACTATGAACTGAATCCACAAGGGAATTAACCTCTACCCTGTTAAACATCTAGTGCACCAAGCATTTGTTTGAGGAGCTTTTACCTGACCACCAACAGGAGACCTGATCCTTACTGTGATAATTAGTGTTACAAATCAAAATAGAAAGGGACCAAGCAAAAAAAAGTAACAATTCACTGGATAACAACCTGCTGCAGTCATTAAAATATATTCCAAGGCAGTACACATCTTCACGTTTTGTACCATGATGCATCCACACAGCTTCACAGTATAACACCAGTTGCTGAGGTTGAAGGCTACGCTCTTACCACGTGGTTACATTAGCACAAATCTTCAGAAAATGTGCATGAGAATAGTTTAAAAGGGTTATTAATGGTTTGATTAAGAAACATCAAAACTAAAAGTCGGGGTAAGTACCTGGTTAGAGTCATTGTAGATACAAAACCTTCACTTATTATAACATAAAACTGAACAGTCTGAATCAAGGCCTTTTTATCCAGCCACTGCTCATTTAAATATCCTGTCCTGCGATTTATTCAACATCTTAAATTTTCTGTCAAAAAAAATAAAACTTTGATGAGCCCATTTGTCAAAGTGCCTCGAATTCAGCTCGATTGGCGAGAGAGGTTCCTTCAAAACAAACAAAAGGCACTCAAGCAGACGGCTTTTTGTCCTACAACCTCATTATTCTCCACGGCCGCTAACTAATCCCGTACCTCTGTGCTGTGTCGGAGAACCTCCACGCGCTCAAACCACACAATCCTCAGAAGAAACACTCCAGCAACGAGCCGCTGCAACGCGCGTTTCATTAGCGCGGCCTGTTTCCAGCAGATAAGTACAACGGGGTCCTTTATACCGTCGCGCTCTCAGCAGATCCCCAGTCATAATTACCGCCGTGCAACATCGGTTAAAAAGTCTGCGAGATGACCTGTCGCGCTGATACACACCTGCACGTGCACAGCGGGGTTCGAAATCTTTTTGCGCATGTAGATGGGGACAGTTGTGTGTGCGCTCAATCGGTGCTGTGTCTATTGGCATGCCGCATACGGTGACTGATATTCAATTAGTCCACCTGCCACCTCTACATGGCTCGGCATACCAGCGCTCAGTAAATCAGCTCGCCTGACAGCACACAGGTCGATATTAATATTAACGCCTCCATAAATAATGTTATTGTAGGCCCCCATGTTAATGGTTCATGATATGATGGGCATGATAAAGTGGAGCGTGTGCTCCATTGTGAAGGTGCAGGGGTTTAACAGAGAGAGAGCGAGAGAGACTAAATCCCCTTCGATGTCCTTCGATAGGAGCGCTGGTGACATTGGGTTGGAAAGGCGCCGAGGTGGTCACAGCTGTGTTCCCAAGCTTGAATGGCTAGGGGGTGGGGAGGCTGCGAGTGTGTGTTATGTGTGTGTGTGTGTGTGTGGTGCATTGGTGGAGGGTTAAAGTGGGACACTGTTGGGACTGGACACAGCAGATTAATTATTATAAATCATCTCCCAGGCCACATGTTTATGGCTGCTACTCAAATTATTGTCTGACGATCTGATTTCCATCTTATCCACGACAGTATATGCAGTGTGTGTGTGTGTGTGTGACAGGAGAGGTCCTGGTTTGAGTAGAAGAATGGCTTTGCTGTTTGGTGACAATGGCCCATATTTCATTCTGACAGCAAACATATCACTGTAACATCTTTATGTGCTTGCTGCAAATCTCCAGATTAGCCATTGGCTGGAGAGAGATGGCCGTCATCAAACTGAAGGGGTGTCTGAAATGTCAGCTTGTTAACTTGACCTTGTAGGCAAAACCGGGGGACATCAGTCATTATATTTAGAGACGCAAAAAAAAGCTTCAGCGACTGTGCGAAAACGACAATTTTCCTGAAGGACGAGAATACAGCTTTCAAACCCCGGCGAACGGGAGCGTTACAACATTTGGTTTTTATTTGACTTGGGAAAAGATTTGCTGAGATTGCAGGGTATTTCTGTTCTAGCCTGCTGCATTTACACACACACACACACACACACTTGTGCACATTTCTTCCAAGTAACTTCTCAGTACACACACACACACACACACACACACACACACACACTCCTCTACCTGCTGGCCTCTGAGCAGCCTCACTGGTTCAAACATTAAGTTCAAGGGAAGCTCATCAGTAGTTGCTATGGGAATGAGAGTTTTTTTCTCGTTCACATGCCCCTCCATACAGATGTGACTCAATTCCCAGCATGAAAATTCAAACTGGTGATGCTATAGTCACCCCCCGACCTCCATTTATTCTCTTTAGCTGTGACTTAATTTATTACCCTGACCAGTAACACACTGAAAAATTTATGCCCGACTGAGCTTTATCAACAAAGCATCCAAAAAAAAAACCTCTGCAGTCCAAACATGAAACAATCATATTTTAATTCCTATTTTCGATGCTCATTCTTTATACAATACTGAGAATTTAAAAAAAAAAAAGATTAACCAACATTATCCCCTCGCAGGCAACAGCTCGCAAATAATTAAATGCACGAATAAATCACTGCAGAGAAATATTAATCAGCTCTTATGCTCATCTGTGAGGGAGGAGGTGGCTGATACGCTGCATGGTGATTGGTGGGGAGAGGGAAAGATGAGTGAGCGCGTCCCCACACACACACACACACACACACGCACGCACACACACGTTAATTTGGTGATGCGATGTGTTTTCTTTTACCGTTATCTACCAATGTGGAGAATTCTGGGAAAGATTTCCAAACTGTATTTGGATTGTGTCATGATGTCACCTCCAATCACTACACACACACACATGCATGTACAGATACACACAACCCCTCACCAGCTCTGGACCAGGGGTTTTGTAAAGCCCGGATCATCCCCGCTAATCCACACTCATTAAGGATGAACTCCATGATAGCGTGCCACCACCACCACCACCACCACCACCACCACCACAAGCCTCCACGGCCCCCACCACCCCCTTTTTTTTTTTTTTTTACCCCACTTTCCTACACACTCACCGCACTACCGTGGATAAGTGGCAGCTTTGATGGTGATTTTAATAAATTACCGCAGATTGTTGCATGCGTGTTTGTTTCCGCTGCTCGAGTAAACACAACACCTGCCACACCTGTCGCCGCTAATCAGGCCTGGTTTAATTAAGAGTGACAAAGCTTTTATTTCATGCCAGCTAAGGTGACGTGCGTTTGACCAAGGTAAGTCGAGCGCTCTTTACTACGCTCTTCACAGAACGGCGTCTTCAAACACGAAGGGTAATTCAAGATGAGACGAGCTGTAGCGCGACAGAGCCGGTGAATCGCTTTACTCTGGTAAAACGTAAAAGGATTTTTTAGCAAAACTTCAAATCAATTATTCAAACACTTCCATTGTTCCTTGTGGATGGAGGAGAAATAGTTTCTGCACTCAACAGTTTTTACCCGAGGACTGGAGCATAAATAGAACGCTCTGCGCTCTTCCACATCGCGGAGAAGGTCACTGCTGAGTGGAGTCTACCTACAAGCCCCTTGGGCTGAACAAAAAAATGCCACCCGGATGCCTCCCTTCCAGCTCCCTGCCTCCAAAATAACTCTCCCTCTGTGGGCTTCTTAAATAAATTACAGATATGCTATCCTCCCAAGATGTGATCTCTGTTCTCCAGCGCAAATTAAAAATTTAGGCCCATTTAGGTTGGTGCCCAGTGTAACTTGAAACAGTGTGGTTGCAAGGGGCGATATCCAACCGGAGTTGTGTCACAGTGGTACTTAGTAGTGATGCTTGTTGCTCTGGGCCCCGCATCCGAGCAAGAGGAAGCCGCTCAGCCTGATGTTACAGAGACTATCGTGTAACTCTAAGGTCACACCATCTGACTGCACACCACTGTTCCTACCGGCAGCTATGTGTGGTGTCAAAATGTCAAGACACCAAACTCTGACTTGCTCGCTCCGTGTGAATTACTCCATGTGACACCGCCAGCAAAAAGCCCAAAAATGCAAAAATGTACAACTTCAAAGAGTCGACTTTGAGGATGATTGAGCCGTGTGCCAGTTTTATTTTTCGACCAGTCTGCCTGCCTACTCTTCAAAGTCACATTCATAATTTCAAAGTTCAAACAGTCCACTTAGTCCCATGAAAATGAGACATCTTGGAGAAATTTAGTCTTAAATTTACGTGGTATGTGCTGAAATGTACTCATTTTTTTATGATTCACGAGGAACATCCACAGCTGTACGGACTTCTGTGCTTTCACACTTCTACAATAATCCCAAAAATCACCTACAGCTGGAAATATTGGTCGAACACAATGAAACACACACAAACTCAACCAAAAACTCCCACACACGAGCAACATTTTAAACAGCCATATAAAATTGCCCAAGGATTGAATCCACTGCTACATTTTTGACTGTGAAACGCTGCACAGAAATCAGCAAAGTCCGAATAATCACAGAGATTTAAATCACTCAAATCAATTAATAAACTAAACAAATTCATTTGTCCTTCTGAAGACAAAGGCAGCATGCCAAGAGAAACAGGATTACCACCAATCTCTAATGCTTGATTATTAAAAAATAAATAGACTATTAAATACACCAGAGGATTTCCAGGGAGGCTTGCGTATCAGCAAAGTACATCCTATTTATTTGGTGTTTAGAGATGGGTAGCGACCAAAAAGGCTAATTAAGTGGGAACTCCACAAAAACAATATCCAACAGAACAGGAAACACTGTGTGAAGTCGATGTCCTCCGATCATTAAGCAGCGGAGGGCTAAATAAATGAGTTTGTGCATGAGAGTGTGTGAGTATGTGTGGTGGAGGTGGGGGCATTTAATAGACTCAACCTCACTATGAACCCAGGGAAAAACGTTTTGTCATTTGACCTTCATTAACATCTTCTATTCATTGCTCCGAGTCCGGTGATAAATCAGGAAATGGCTCCTATTGTATCTTCCAGTAGTAAAGCGTTCTCCCCTACCTGACTTTCATTAGCTTTTGTCTCTTTAAACAATAACCAGAGCCTCGATCGAACTCCGCTTTTATAGGAGGAGACTTCACCACAAAAAAATGCACAGAAATGAAATCAAGAGACAATCAAGCAAAGACCCTGATGTGAAGTCTACACTTTAAGGTGAGACGTGATGAAGAGCAGCACCTTTGACCTCGAACTAAAGATTATCGTAGAGAAAAAGAGCCTGAAAGAGAAAAAAATAGTTCGCTTTTGGAGCAGGAGGCTTTCCAGAGGGGGATGGCTTCCCTCCATTGAAGCATTGCTGGATTAACCTAATCAGAAGATTAATCAGACTTGAAACACTGGAGGCTGTGCCGGTGGCCTCTTTATCCGACTGTGCCGGGAAGCAGAATTAGGATAGAGAGCAGGGAGATGGTGTTCCCACAACCTCACTCTCTAGAGCTCTCTGCTCGCCAAAAGATCTCAGAGGCAGAGTGGGAATTAGAAACTCCCAGTTTGCCCCAGCTGCTTTTTTGGACCCGTGTCCCTCCGTCAAATGTCTCATTACCATTCGGACAAGAGCCTATGAGTTTATTATTTGATTTTATAAAATCTGAAGTGAGCAACAATCTTCAGTTTAGCTTCATGGATAATTTGTACAGATAAGGTGCTTCCAATACAGTGTACAGTGTAAGTTTCCCAATGAGTAGGGGTGGGCGATATGGCAAAAACATCACATCAGGATTTTCTAAAAATAAAATCACGATTTTATCACGATTCTTTTTTACAAGTAATTTGCAAGTTTGACCATTCTTTCCCTATGTTAAACATATAAAACATATAAAATGTATGTAAATATGTAAAACCCTAAGAAAAAATTTTAAATAATAATAATAACAATAAGCCAAAGAAACTTAATGAACAGGTTTTAATTGAAATAGTGCAATTTTTTTATCAACATGTGCAATGAACCTAAACATAAAAGCTTGATGTTAGCGGCTGCCTCTGGCTGCCGTGTGTCTGGTCTCCATTTGGTTTGGCTGTTGCCATATTGTTTTGGGTGCTGTCTCTGCAGGTGATTAAATAGGTTCGTCGTGTTGACATCCGACGAATGAACTGAGTCTCTGCAAACTTTGCAAATCACTTCGGTTTGCGCCTTGTCGTCTGGGGAAAAACCAAACCAAGTCCACAGTATGGAGTTGGAGGTTTTTTTTCGGGATTCGTGATTGGTTGGTCGGGTGCACGTAAGCGTCCCTGCGAGAACGTGCCCTATAGACGATTTGATGGTCTTTCTGTTTTAAAAGATCGTCCCCACGTTATAATCCTTTACGATCTAATATCGTCATATTGCATACTACTACCAGCGAGGTAAGATTTTTTTTCGCGTGTTTTGGGCAGCTCACACTTAGATAATAGTAAAACCATCATCACTCTACCCATATCAACAAAGATGCAACCCATACCCATTTAGCATCATCAAACTTTTCTCAGCAAATATGAAAGTACAGGCTAACTCTTTTAAATGGAGTATATTTATATAGCACTTACATGACCTTAGCTAGGTCCCAATGCGCTTTACAAGGCAACTCATTCACCCATTCACACACACCAATGGCTACCGAGCTGCCATGCAGGGTTAGCCTCGAGCCCCGAGCTAGCCTCAGGGTTCAGTGTCTTGCCCAAAAACACTTCGACATATGGACAGGAAGAGCCGGGGATCAAACCCACAACCTTACAGTTCACAGGCGACCCACTCTACCCCTGGAGCCACAGCCACCCGTCTTTAATATTAGGAGTTGGCATAACAGATGCAGGCCACAATTTAAATGCAACCCTTCCCTCCTTGCAGGGATTTAAAGACGCGATGAGCCGATTGCCCTCAAAACGGGTGGAAATTAGCTCTTGCTGTGCCGTGTTTGTTTGACCCTGTAATAAAGGATCCGAGAGGCCACGCGCTTTATATTTTTTTAAGCCGGTCACCACATGGTTATGAGCAGCCCTGGAAAATTTGGCAGACAAAACAAAAAAGGGATTATGGCCAATCTGTCCTTTATAAATAAATAAAACTTAATAAGAACTTGTCCGTCTCTATCTGCCTTTAAATTGTGTTGCTGCTAATCTCGCTATCGAGGCACAGCAGAGGAAAAAATAGAACAGTAGCACATGTCCATGAGAAAAAAAACAAGAGGAGCCTGCAGTGTGAACAGGGGGGGCATCATTGATCTCAGCTCTCTGGTAGCCAGGTCATCGATTGCAGCATACAGCTGTGATACTTGGCACACCTTGCTGACTCCAACTACAACCTTGAATCTGCAGCCAAGAGCGAGCATTTTCCCCCTCTCTGTTCAGTTGACCAAAAGATGCAGAGAAGTGTGTGTGTGTGTGTGTGTGTGTGTGTGTGTGTGTGTGTGTGTGTGTGTTTGACTGGCAGC
>OOFC01047799.1:42023-54365 GCA_900323345.1 Pseudochromis fuscus
CAGCTGGGTTTTGAGACCAATTTGCATTATGAGTCACTGTGGAAATTCCTGCATAAGAGGCTGTCAAGCATTTTGCATACTTGCCACCTCATACCTGATAGGATACACTGGTGTGATTCTTATGGAGTGGCACGCTAGGTGAGAAAGAGGCTTAATCACAATAGCTGTTAACCCCTGTTTCTGACCTTCTCGTACCAGCCACCACATTGCAATCAAATTAATACGCTGGCCCCCGCCAATGCCAGGGAAACAGGCAAAGCGATCAATGGAGGAACAAGGTATTTAACCTGGGCAAGGAGCTTGCCAAATACTCCAAAATTCACAGTGAGCCACTTGAAAGACCTCTGCTTCAGGGACTGTTTGGGGCTTTATCCAGGGGAGAATTAAAATGAATGTAATTAAAATGTAATTCAAATTAACCTATAGTATTGTAATTTTTTTTCAGCACCAGAAATATATTAATATGTTCAGGAAGGGTTTGATTTTGACATTTTGGATCAAGTTAAGCATTTTTTGTGCATCAGAGTTAGATTGATCTTTGCATTGTAATCATGAAACCTGCAGTAATCACGACTGTAGGTTCAACACACAATACTCCTACTTATCAGCACTACACTTGTTAAATTCTTTGACATTATTAAGTCAAAGTCAACTCTGAAATGTACTTGTTTGTCTGACCTTACAATGTAAAGAACCTTGATGTGTTTGGTAATGATTTGGCACTGAAATAAAACCGAATTGAATAGAAACTGAACACAGTTGCCTTCTTGTGGTGAAATTGTAAAATGCAAAGGATTTCTATTCCCATCCTCTGATATTCCCCCAAATTTATGAATTTACCTCATCAAGATCTGTTCAGTATTTTTTCTGTGATGTTGCTAATACACAGGTAGACAAACACAAGGTGCACATTACCTCCTTAACAGATGTAAACAACCTGAATGAACTAAAAAAACATTTGAGGTAAGACAATAGGACAATAAAAAAGTCCAAATTCTTCCATACTACCATATACAGCAGTGGTCCCCAACCACCGGGCCAGGGCTTGGTACCGGTCCGTGAAGCATGAAAGAATAAATAATTTATGCGATTTCCGTTGTATTGACTATGAGTCTGAAAGATGTTTTATTTTGAAAAACGACCGGATTCTCTCCGACTGAACTTTCGTCCGTGCCTCTTGACACGTCAATACGCTTATCTCGGTCATGTGATCAGGTACGTTACCCAAAGAAATAAGTCTGCAAACTAGCGAAAACGAGTAAAAAAACAAACGTCTTTGGAGAGCTTCTTTGCTAAGTGGAAACATTCTTTTTTATGCCGATGATGTTATTTTGTTTTTGCTGTATATATCTGCCACACCTTGAAGGCTGGTCCATGAACTGAATTCCTAAATTTAACCGGTCCATGGTGCAAAAAAGGTTAGGGACCACTGATACACAGCATATATTTAGATCAGGCGACTCAAACCTCGTCTTCTCTTCGTGCTTCACTTATTTCCAGCAACAGTCCCAGCTAATCTGCTGTTGTTATTATTGTGAGTAACCTGTGTTCCTTGTATACAGATTGGTATGCTGTCCACACTCTCACCTTGTTTCAACTCTCTTTGGAGCAGTCCATCCACCTTGGCAGTGGACAGGCTCGATTATGTTCAAGGCTGAAACATCTCAGGGGTAAAATTCCTCATCTGTACCTGGAAACCTAGATGGCCGCTCCTTCGCTCTCCGAACACGTCCACCCAGACTGTCAGTATCAATTGTGTCAGTCTGCATTGACATAAATGGCCGTCAACATCCATTTGTGTATACGACGTAGGGCACGATTCTACTGTAAATATTAGACTTCAGACTGTCAGACGTAATACTACAGCATAATCACCACCTTTTCGGTTACAATGCGTGATATAAAAATGCACCCAGTGGTGTAAAATACTGTCTGGATTTTAAATGTCCCCCCTTGCGCCTACCGTGTATTTTTACTGGACCTCCGAGGCAAAAAATCTGCAAACATGATTCTGATTTTTTTTATATGTCAAAGTCCGTTTCTTCGCACTCCCACATAAACATGCACATCCCGTCACAGGTCTCAAAGGTACTGTGTCCTTGGGAGATCGAAGTTTCGTCAAGCTGTACATCAGACATCTGCTAAGCGCCTCATCATGAAAGTGCCGAGGTTTATTCCCTCGCGTTGCCGTGCCAAGAACAACTGGCAGGCGCCAAGAAACCTTCCACTCTGCCACCAAGGTTAGGTGAATGACAACGCTGAGTTACTGAGACGCAAGACGAAGACGGAGACAGTCATAGACAGGGCGGGCGGGCGGAGGGGGGGAAATCCGGGTAAGGAGGCTGCAGTCACGTCCATCTGTATATTTCTTTCTCATGTCCTGTCCCTTTTATTGAGCTACTCCTGCGCTCCTTCCCTTCAGATAACAGGTTTATTTTTTCCTTTCTGTTTACATTTTCTCTCTGTGACTCTCAAAACAACAGGAAAAAAGTGTCTCTCTTTGTCTTTTCTGTCTTACTTACTTGTCCCATTTTTTTTTTTTTTTTTTTCACTGGCTTCAGAAAAGAGTGAAGTTAATGCTGCTTTTGCATAATTAGGCATCAGAGAGCCAGGAACAACAGGTGCTTCAAATAATCCAAAGGAAGGTCGATCAGAAGTCAGACCGGAAACCCAACCCAGCTCCACACACATCCTGTCTGTGTCTTCACTGCTTCACCAATTTAAAATAACACACACACTGAGGAAGAGGAGTGAGGATAGATACAAAATATACACGTGCAATACCAGCAAGTTGAGAAATGAATCACCTGCATTTAGTGTCAAAGTCTGTTTAACCCATGACTGAATAAACTAGCAAATCTTTAGAGTTTTTATTAAAAAAAAAAAAACCCAGATCTTTACAAAATAAAATGTCTGTTACATATACCACATGAACTCATGATTCTGCTCACTGCTTGAAT
The DNA here is from genome assembly GCA_900323345.1 of Pseudochromis fuscus. Lineage (NCBI taxonomy): Eukaryota > Metazoa > Chordata > Actinopteri > Pseudochromidae > Pseudochromis > Pseudochromis fuscus. The sequence goes on from OOFC01047799.1 coordinate 44,984, forward strand.
CTCAACCACTGCTCTGTCTCTACAGCAATGACTAATCCACCTCTAAAAAATGCAACGCTAGGTCAGTTGGAAAGAAGTAAACACAACTTTAACCCCTCCATTATAGTTATAACCAACAAGTTTACAAACACACTGTCTGGTCAGTCACAGTTTTGTCCTAAAAATGAGCAAACAAAGAGACAAAGTGGATTTAAAGCTTGAGAACCTGTTATCGTTATCGTCGTGGAAATGACGTCCAGTTGAGGGACATCTTTGGACAAACTGGCGTTGATGCTTGCTTTGGATAAGTCTCGCAAGGAACATTTCAATTTCAATGTATTTACTTAAGAGGATAAACCCCTTGAGATGCACCATCTCGTTTTCAAGAGGGTCCTCAATACAAATATTACAAATAAACAGGATGTACAGACAAGAGCAGCAGTACAAAAGAATACAGAAAAAACACAAAACCAAACAAATGCAATATACAAAACAATACACTCACTCACACACACATAAACCATCACACACCATACACAACACACACACACACACCCCTACAAAGCTCTCCATGATCAATACTTCAATGCAGTTTACACAAACACCAAGAAACAGTCAAAAGCAGTTACATGTATTATGAAGATGTAGAAGAAGAGCATTTTGTGGTTAAATACTGAGCTGCAATGATGTCACACACCAACTGCTTTATCCACTTAGCTGTTGGGCTCGATCCTGAAAATATTTACATACTTAGATTGCTGAGAAATTGGCCTAAATTCAATTTTACTCATTTGTAATTACAACTGGGAGTGGAGCCTCAAATGAGGGACAGCAAAGAGGACAAATGGTTTTTTGTTTTTATACCAAACAGCAACTGATAAATATAAAACATTTCTACACTTTATTCTTTTACTGCTATACTGACACTACCCATCCAATGTTTATGTGCATCCTGTGGGATATATGAAGTCGGATGCTGTAAACTATGAATCCTTTTGCACTCAAACACGGCACTGCACAAACAATAAAGGGATTAATCCAGCCTGTCTTAAAATGATAGATGATTTTCAATAAGTCTAACTGCAACCCCGTCTCCTTCAACTTGTATCGATATGCAACTATTTTGCATGAACGACTTTCATGGACCAGGAAGGATTTTAGCCTTAAGAAAAAGATCATTGAGATGCTGTGCACTCACCGATACCCACACTGGTGTCAGGAAATCAATTTATGTGTAAGAGATGTTAATTTATGAAGAATTCAATTTTTCCAGAATTTCCAGCAGTTTACTGATCCCAGAAATCATGTAACCGGGCACATGTGTTGGACTGACAGTTTCCCCACCGTGGTATTAAAACAGGAACAGTGCATTCGACATCTGTGGAATAAATACATGAGGAGCCACGCTGAGTGTCCACAGATGCATGGGCTGTATGGTAAGCTAGGGATTCCCCAAAGGGTCCCTGGCCTGTCGATAGGCTACAGCCTTTCCCTTGGAATCCAGGGTGAGAGATGAGCCATCCATCAGGCTTCAACACACACACTACACCAAGCAGCGGCGTAAAAAAAAGAGAAAAACAGGATGATTAATGTGCCTTCTGTGTGGTCAGTCTTTTTCTCCGGCGCACACACAGGCAGAACCTCAGCTGTGAATGCACTCCCACACAAAGACGCCCGGACGCTCGCGCACGTACCTTCCCACACAGGTGCTCGCACACAAGAGGAAGCACGGACACACACATCACCAAAAGGCTATATTCCAGAGGATAGTAGATGAAAAATGTCTGAGCTCAACTGTGTTCTTGGCTAACCTCCATTGTGAATGGAGGGGTATTGACTAAAGAGTGAGACAGCTAGTCCTTATTTATAAATGCTCCCACTGAGCTGACTGTGCTAGCATCACAGCACAACTATCTGAAAAAACTCACCATAGTGTAGCTTTCACCACATCCTCATCCCCAGTAGCCTGACCAATCAGACCCTCCAACATTCTGTTTAAATGCAGAAGGGTCAAACTTTGGGACGGACCAATTACATGCCCGTTGTTGACACGTCATACTGAGAAGCCGGAACAAGCGCTTCTCCCAAATCAAAACATTGAAAATGTCGGACATGGCTGCCGTACGGACACAGGTTTGTCTTGCTTGGGTTGGTCAAATATCTGAACCGAGTGTGCAATGACGCCTCGTATCCGTAAATTTTTAAGACAAAATCGACAGCTGTCGTTAATGTTAGTCCTCTCTCCTCCGTTTGCCACAGCTCCACTCGTTTGTTTTCGTGGGTGCGGCTACACGCGCTACACCATTTGACAGAATACACTAACGTCATATCCGGTGTAGCGTCTCACACTTTGTGCGTCACATTCGACTTCTGTGATTGGTTCCCTCTCAGCTTGCTAAGCCCGCCCTCGAAATGAGAGACAGCGGTGCAGCTCCAGGCTCTCACGTCTTTGTAAAGTATTGTTTCAAAGCGTGTTGGGCCTGGTTGATCATCACCAGAGGATGAACATGTGTGATTGTTTCAGCTCCAGAAGCCTTAATGTGTTTAAAAAGGGTCTATTTATAACATAATTACTACCTGTTTTGGAAATAGGATTTGAGAAACTGCATGAGATAATTTTCCACAGACAAAAAACCTCAAGGTAATTTAAAGAAGAAATCCAAAAAATCCTGTTATATCATGCATTAAAAAAAAAACATTGTGATGCTGGAATTTGGCTACTGTGTACCACTTAGCGCTATGTTGAAAACCTCTCCCACAATTCACTCATTAAGTACTTTCATTCTACGTTTGACAGTGGCCATGATGCCCGTAAAATGAACAGCTCCTCTGATTCTTCCCTAATGGTTCCTTTCCAAAAGCTTTCTGTACAACTGAATGAACACAATGGGGATCTGTTACATTGTAAAAGAACAGGGCTAGTTTGGCCATTAAAAGCGCCACACTCAAGTGGATTCATTTTTTGTCTGGCCACAAAGGATGCCAGGCGAGCTCATAAGCCGCACATTAATATGACCACAGATCAATGGGGCTGTGAGCAGTCTGAAGGTATTGTTGATGTATTGGCTGGATTTACGAGGGCGCTGTGATGGATATTCTATAGGCTTGAATGGAGGTGCCATAGCATGAAATAGGAATTTTCATTATATGGTTCATCTTTCAGGGCTTATTTGCTTACACAATATAATTTTTTGGTATTTAAATGAATAAATAAATTGTCTTGTCAAGGCTTTATTACAAAATTAATTTAGATCTGCTACTAAATTATGTATTTTATTAAGATCATTCAGCTCAAAAACTTTACCTACAGACATAATCAGAAATTAAACAGAAATGAATCCAAAGAAAACATATAAATGCGACAGACGTTTTGCTGTGAATGTCAGAAATATGAGACTTGATGACTAAATGCCACATTTAATGACTTCCTATTTGTTTACATCCTTAGTGCAGAGCTCTCATTAGTTGTTCTTTCTGTGCAGTGCTTTCCTGAGATCACCTGTCAATCAAACAGTGCGAGTTGTACTTTGAATTTTTTATTTTTTTCCCCTCTGAGATTTTTCTTCTCTACTTTGTTCAGCTGCAGCGAATTGTTATTTCAAGCAAGGTGATGTTTGGGGCGTGTTTTGAGCCGGCATTGAGTATGACATATCAGAACGAGTAATGGAAAAATATCTAGTGGTACCCGGGCTGGAGTGGTTTTTAGGACCGTTCTGTCTGTTACTCTGTCCCAGTCTGGGCGGAGCTCCGCTGGCCCTGGGCCCCGGACTATCAGTCAGGCTGATGTATAGGTCCACAGGGTACAAATGAAACCTGTCACAACAAGGGTAATGATGTCAGAGTCACTATAGCTCACCGCTGGAGGAGCACGGGGAGGGAGATGAGGGGATAGGAGGGTGTTGGGGGGGAGGAGGAGGGTTGAATTGGGAGAGTTGAAAGGAAGGAGAGGAGAGAGTTGGAAGAAAGTGAGGGAGCAGGTGAGATATGGAGGAAAAAACAGGGAAAGATAATGACGGGGTGGAGGGGAAGAAGTGAAGATGCTGGGAGGGATAGATGGATTGATGATAAGCAGGACAAAACAAAAAAAAAAACCAAGGAATAAAAACAGTGATTTTGTGGAGATGTGAAAGAAAGAAGGAAACGAGTTGGAGATAAGAAGTGTAGAAGTGGGAATAGGGGACGCATTTGTATCTTTATTAGCAGGAAATGATGAAAAGAGGTATGGGAATAAAACATCTTCACTGTCTCCGCATCAATGTTCAACCTTGACCCTTTTGTTTTTGTAATTCAGTGCTCATTGATTTTGTTGTGCAGTCAGTTATTAACAAGAAATTCACTGTGTCGAGTCAGTGTTTTTGTTTTACCCCCCCTCCAACGTCTGAACTTACTCCCCTGACTTAGAGTCAGGAGGGAGAACAAGGTGTGTGTGTGCAGGAGTGTGTCATCCATGGGAGGAGTACAGTAGCTGACATGGACAGGATTTTAAAAAGACCGATGTCCTCTTTGTCTCACTTTTGCATCACTCTCTCTCTTTGGTACCTCCACGTCGCCTCAGCCTTTCTCTCTCTCTCCCTCTGTCCTCATCCTCTATTATCATTGACATCATCCTTTCCGTTGCACTCTCCTCGCCCATCCGCAACACATACATACACATACACCGCCGCCTGCATCCTCCCTGCCTTTGCCTCTCTAGCAATCTCTCTCCATCTCAAGACGTGGCCACTAATGGATTGAAAGTCTTGGGGAAGAAGCAACAGTCATTTAAAGATTAATGTCAGGCCTAGTATTCTGAAGGGCAGTCAGCCCAGCCTTTGTGTGCATGTGTGTGTGTGTGTGTGTGTGTGTGCGTGCGTCCAGCAGAGGACGTGCACATGTCATCTCCGCAAAGATGCCCTCTTCATTATCAGCCATTAGGCAGAAAAACTCAGAGGGAGACAGGAAGCTAGAGAGAGGGTTAGCTGGCTGGCCCATGCAAGCACATATCACAGCTTGTCACTTTCTTCTCAATACCCACTACTAGATAGCTATTAAAACCAAGGACTTTCATCAATTAACATACCTCACTCGCGCATAAATATGAAAAGGACTCTTCGCTGTCTTTGAAATATGCCTCTTAGCTGCAACCGCAGTCCGCCTTAACCATTGATTTAATCTTCTATTGAGCCTTAAAGTTGCATGAGGTGTTTTTCTGTGTTCATTTATCCAGTTTCTGCATTTTCAGAAGTATTTTCTGTTAAAAAAGGCTGTGGATTTGTTCCTTTTGAGGAAGCACTTGAAAATAGAGAGTACACTGGAGCCTCTTGCAAAATGTCTAAACAGGACGTTAATTAGTTATATCAGCTTTTACAGACACAGGAAGACCAGGTAGCAGGGGCCTAACAAACATCAACAGTTTCCCATTCAGTTAATCTTGTGGGAATAAGATATCCAGAGGAAGCAGTGCAGGCATTAGAAAGCCTGCGAGTCAATGTCTGACTGACTGAATGAGTGAGTGTCTCTTACTCAACTTGCTCCCAGAAAGCGAGGCTCCAGCACAGGCACTCGGCCCCATATTATCAGATGTAATGTGAGATCTGCATCTATTGCAGTGAAAGTAAGATTATAAACTGGAGGGGTGGACTTGTGGTTGGAAGTCTCATAACTGGCACATCACATTTCATTTTTAAGACAGCCACAAACATCCTTGAGCAAGACACTGAACCCCGGCTGCTCACTCGGTTCAAATCCTTCTGAATAATAACAACAGCTGAGACAACAGACGTCTCTCGTGCTGCAAGGGCATCACGACATCAACAAGGAATTTCTACCTTTTAATCTGTAAACATCGATCAATTAAATACTTTGAATTTAACACTGATCTTGATTTAAGATTTCACAAAATCGGAAAAAAGGTAAATACCGTATTTTCTGGACTATAAGCCACTAGTTTTTTCCGACGCTTTGAACTTAAACACCGGTGTGGCTCATGTATTGGTTAGCTTTTTACAAGCTCCGTGTGGTCTTCATAAAAACAATTCGACTGATAAAAATACAAGTTTTGTTGAGAAAATCCAATTTTTTCCCCCATTTACTAATAAATCTGGTAACTTTTACTAATTCTATCAAATGTTAGAAATATATTGACAGTAACAAATTTGAATTCAAGAGTTTCATGTATTACCGTATTTTCCAGACTATAAGCCGCTACTTTTTTCACCGGTGTGGCTCATGTATTGGAGGCACGAAGCTCATTAGCTTTTTACAAGCTAGCAAGCTCCGTGTTGCCAATACATTTAGCGTCGTCACATCAGACCCGGTCAGTGTGGACCACATGAAACTGTTCGAATAAATTCAATAGCGGCTTATAGACAGGTGCGCTCAATAATCCGGAAAATACGGTAATTCAAACTCCATCAGATCTCACATGAGGAGGTTAAATTAAAGACAAATAACAGCAGAACAGCACAAAGTGAGAATCATACATTTACACCTGAAATCAAGCTGCTCTTGTGCAGTGCTATAAAAGAGTGCAGCCACTTTGATTTGAACTCCAGTCTTTAATGTGGCTGTCAAATGAGAGATAATTTGTGCTGCGATTGCCCCCCTCCAGTGTTTTTAGATAAATCAATAGCAGAGGAGAATATTTATTGTTCTCTCAAGCAATTGATCACTCCAATTCTTCCTGCAGTGGAAATGGAGGATAGACTTGCATATACATTTTCTGATATTGAACAGCAAAGTAATCTGAGGGGCAGCCACTGAAAAATACACAGACACAGCAGACACAGAAATGATTAGCAGTAAATACAGCAAACACGAAATATACTACTTGCGCACACACAGAAACACCGTGCATCTAAAGGATGAACAAACACACACACACATGCTTGAGCAGTGCCCTTCAAACACCCCTCTGTACGTACACCCTACCTCCAATAGCAGCTTTTATTTAATTGAGCTCCTGCCCCTCGAAATATCTGTGCACGTCCCTGCTGCAGAGAAAGAGACACTTTGAACATCTGTGGTGCGTGTTTCTGTGAAGCCAGCGAAAGCAGCAGCCCGAGCTGTGCTAAATATTTAATGCGGCTGTCTGATGGTGATAATCGCTTTTAAGAACAATAGATGAAAACAAAGGGCGCTGGTGGAAAAACTGCACCGGAGGTTAAAGCCACATCTCAGAGTGACAGGACGGTCGGGTTAGAGGGGAGGGGGACGAAGGGAACGCAAGGATGGAAAAAAAAAAAAAAAAAGGAAGTGAAAGGCACTCAGAGCCATGAAAGATACATGACAGGTGACTATCAATGTTAAGCGAGACTGGCGTTTGACCCAGGGAGCGGTATATAGGGTCCCAAGACAGGCTGCGCACTTAAAGGCTATTTTTGGACGTTACATACAGAATGAGGTAAACCTATGAACTGCAGTATGCAATGCATGCTCTATATTGTCATTTCTTTTCATTATTTAGATACTGTGAGCCACTTGACTGGGTTATTTTTGCTAAATTTAGACATCAATTTAAGTGACAGGTTTTTTAAGATCAATACAAGTATTGATGTTTTAGTACAAACACAATTAATTTGGAGGTGGATCGACAAAAAAACAACAATTCTGACAATTGATTATTCATCTAAGTAAAGATATTTTCTCCAGAGTAAAGATTGGATGCTATTCTCTGTGTTATATACTTAGCATCAATAGAAACGCACACGATCCTAATGGTGTGAATTTATAAGAATTTCGGGATCATTTCGGTTTTAGAGTCATGAAGAGCAACCTAAACCATAACCTTTTAAACCCCAAGGTCCCCCAAGTGGGAGACCCTGAGACTTGTATTTTTCTACAGTTGAAATTTCAAAATAAGGGCTCAGAGGTTGAAGGGTTAATGGGAAGGACTGGTGTTTGTTTTCGCTCATTTGTTACTCCAATATTGGATGGAGCAGTTTGAGCTCAGATTTTGGGTGTGGTAGATCAGCTTTATAAGGGTAACAGAGGTCTAGAGCAGTGCACCATGGGGATGCTACAGCCAGGCTTAAGCCCCAGCCAAGTAGCGCAACGACTTCGATGTCACCACACGCCGCATTCAGACCAGTGGCGACGCAAATAAATAATAAGTAAATGGGAAGCGAGCAGACTCGTGTAATTGTTGGTCCGAATGCCTCGGCGCAGAAGGGATGTCTCGGTTTTAATTGACGCTAAGTATTTATTGGAGGTATTTGAAGACATGACCTTGGGCTATGCTAATGTGAAATGCTTTTTCACTACTTTTGTGATATTTTATAAACGTGCTGATGTAAAATATCAGTTGACCCCAAGTACGAAACACAAAGCAAACTGTAGAGATGTGTAAAGACGCCAAGGATAGCAAAACCAGACTATATCACTCTTACAGAAACTCATATTTGTTATACCTGAAGGACTAAATAACTGCATTACACTTCCTCATAGTGGTTTGAATGACAACCACTTCCCCTTTCCCATCTGTCCTCCGCCTCCTATCGCAGGAGGATGAGATCCACCTGCTCATGACCACACTGAAATCGATGAAAACACACGGTATTGAGGTATGGAGGTATGTCTCAGGTGGCTATCTTAACAGATCTGTGTGGAAAAATGTATTACTTTCATTCTCAGGACTGAAGTGCCTGAACGTAGGAAGGACATACTGAAGTGTCAGTCAAACAAAACTCTTCATGCACCACGAAGCAGAGGATGGGAGGAGAAAGCTTCCCACTGCCAGGTTTATCTCTGTGATGTCAAACAGCTCGGTAAAGGAGGAAGAGTTGTTTGAACATACTCTGATAATGTTGGCACAGCATGTGGTGTGATGAAGTCATTTATTAAGTATTTCATGGTGAATTATTACCAATTAGACTTGTTAATAATTTAATATTTTGTGCTAAACTATCATTAATGTGTTATCAGTAATTTGAAAACCAACGCACATCTTTGCACATTTTTGTAAGTGACTCTTAGAGATCATTTACATGAACCCCAGTGTGCTAATTATTACTTCTATGAATAGGCTATAAAATGTAATTAAGTGGAAAATGTTTTGGAAAAAAGCTGTACATGATATGCTTTAACAAAATAACCTATGATTATGACATTATTTTAAAAAATAATCTATTTAATCTGTAAATAAAATCACTTAATGTGGTTTAATTTTTGTAAATAATTTACATTTTAATACATTCAACACTCATACTACTATGATCATGTTTTTATTTTAGACTAATCCTCTCAAATATAATAGTTACGTAACAAAATGTGAACTATTCAATGTGTAAATTCTCTTTTTTTGTGTGTTTGTAGAATAATTTATGAGATTATTGTTAATTTACTTCTTACCATTTGGTTTTCCAGACTGAATCTGTACCGCTGAGGTGAGATCTTCACTTCAAAATCTGAGGAGCAAACATCTAAG
>OOFC01047800.1:12473-29819 GCA_900323345.1 Pseudochromis fuscus
GGTACACAGGGGTGTGATGGTTATCTGTGTGTGTGTGTGTGTGTGTGTGTGTGTGTGTGTGTGTGATTGACAAACACACATGACTTGTGTTGCAAAAATTACTGAATGGGCACTTGGTAGGTGTTTTTTGTATGCATATATATTTATGTAGGGAAATAAATAACTTCCATATACAGATCATTCAACAGTCCCATTGTATATACATATATGAATTTTTACTAAATATAAAACGTCTACATAGCCCTGAATGCTAACCTCCCAGTTAAAGCTGGAAAATAATCTAAAACATAAAAGTGATGTTCAAATTTTGTTGTGTATGTGTGGATTGCAGTGAAAAAAAGGCAACAGGTGCAACCTCTGTAAAACATGTAGAGACCCAGAAACATCATGTCTCAGCTGCTTGTCAGCTGCTTTCTTGATGTTTAGATTTTCTTTTATCTTTTCTTCTTTGAGTTTGCTTGGCAGGCAGAGATGATGAGTGAGTGGAGTTGTTGTGGGCGTTTTAAAGGGTTGCAACTGCCAAATGTAACTGATCTACAAGATTGTCTATGCTGCATAAGATCATGTGGTATTACACACACAAAAGAAATATAATGCATCTCCTCACACAAGAAAGCTGCGTGCAGGAAGAAATGATTATTGTGACTTTAAATTTCTAACCAATCTTACTAATCACCAAGGAAAGATTACACTAGTGTCTTTTTTCAGGCCAAAAAAATAAAAAAACAGGATCTGCTGCACAATTGCACCTTCAGCAGGAACTGAACTCTGGTTCATTCAGATTTTTTATGTATTTATTTATTTTTAACAGCACGACAACCACTAATTTTGCAAAATAAATAGACTTGTACTTTAGATGTTCATATTCTGGTCACACCAGATATTGATTGATTTGATGAATTGATGCATCCATGCATTCAAACCTGCCTTATGTTATTTTGGTGTTATCTCTTACATCTGCCAACACAGATCAGTATACCACCTTTACTGAAAATCTCAGTGTCTCTCAAAACTAATGATCAAGAATTTTGATGAAGCTGATTTTGTAAACATCTGTCTTAATGTTTTATTGCATAAAATGTTTTGGTGGGGCTTTAACTGTGAAAGGGAAAGGAAATCTACAAACAATGCAATAATTATGCACAAATGACTGTGGATTTTGTTTGTGTAGAGCATAAACTGTGTTAGAAATGGACGAAGCACTTGGGGCTCAAACATTAGGCTAATGTGGAAGTGCAAAAAAATGCACTACTGCCGATGGCCACTAGATGGTGAAACCAAAAAACTCTGATTGACTTCAAGTCAAAAATCATAATTTTCAATCCTGACATACTCAGTGGATATTTTTTTTCCCACAAGCCATGTTGATGTCATTAGTTAAAGTCAACTCTTCTTCTTAGTGATCTTGTGACTCATTCTGAAAAAAATAATAATTACGTAGATATTAGCTCCAAAAAGAGGAAGATTTAAGGGTATGGTCAGTTTGATCAACAGGTCTGGTCTCCAATGAAAGCAGCGTTGAAGTCAAGTCACATTGAGCAGTGTCCACGGGTTCAAGGATCATACAGGTGCACATGCTAAACTCTTGGCTTCAAAATGCCAGTCCACAAACCAGCAGGTGATGTTAGCTTCATCCGTTCTATACACAATCAGTGGTGTTTATTGTTTTTAATGACATATCTCTTTTTGCTTCTGTCAGGACATTCAAATTCATGTTAATTAGTTGTGAGATAATATTAGATTTGAAGGACGGGGAAAGGGGAGAGTTGTGCTGAAACTCCACAATGTTACATGTTCTCATAGACACAACACACACATACAAACAATGAAATACTGATATTTCACAGGCCGTGAGCAGCACAGCAGTAGTATTTAGGTTTCAACTTTGTACAACTTTTTCTCCTTTTTTTCTACGTTTCTGTTTCCTGTGCATCTTCATTTCCTTTTAAGACATCTTCTTCTGGACTTTACTTTACAGTCACTGCCGGGTTTCATAACGTGACTGATGTAAGACAGAGAGGAGAAGATAAATTAAAAATATTCATACTTTGACCTTCTCAGAGCAGATAGTAGCAACTGGTGAGCTTTGCACCGAGCGTGAATAACAACACGCACAAATAAATAGCGGTTAATCATTACACCGCATCTAACACGCGCTGCATTTAAAGCAGCTATCAAGGCTTAACACTGACAGTTGTTAGCATACTCATTATTTTATGAGCGTGTGTGTGCACATGGCCGCGTGAGTGTGTGTGTGTGTGTGTGTGAGTGGAAGTCTATTCCTTGTCAAAACATGCAGAGAGCAACAGCAGGGATGGAAGACATTTCCCTTAGGAGTGACGCAGCAGAAGCTTGGTGTGTGTGTGTGTGTGTGCGTGCGTGTGTGTGTGTGTGTGTGTGTGTGTGTGTGGTTCAACTTATGCATTCCCCTCTTCATTCACTATGCCGTTTCTCCCCCATAGGGGTGTAACATCTGCGCCATGCTTATGGGGGAAACTGCATAATGGGAACACTTAGATAGGCCACCTGCATATTATGGCTTGTGCAACCATTGGTGATATAACAGCTACAAACACATGCACACACTCACACACAATCACACAGAGAACAACTGCAAACACCACAGTGTAATTGCTTGATGACTTTGTCTCCTAGGAGGTTGAATAACTGCACCAACATGGGCAGTTCATTGTTATACCACCATGTTCTGGGCCTGATTTCTGGGAGGCAGAAAGCAAAGATAATCATTTTTTTCCAACCACTAAACTCTATCCTTTGGCAGCAGTTTGACTGTGTCGGGAATGGTTTGCCATCACAGGCCATAATACAATGTGGTGAGGGTAAATGGTGATGTAGTGGGAACCGAAACACACTTGTTAATTTAAATCAAAGGAGATTAAAAGAACAGATAGCACCCCTATTGGCATCCTTTATTATTATTAAAAAAAAAAAAAAATCTGACATATAGATTAGGGCCTAGTTTAACTTTTACATTGAATTAGTGTTTTCAAATTGAGCAGTGCATTGGATCTGTTGGACCTTTGCCACTTTGTAATTCGCCAGCTGGATCTGCATTGACCAGAGGGACATTACCTCTTTCATTTTTTCCCCCCACAGTTGACTTCGGCCCTTTGGAGAAATCACAGTGATGCAACAATGGAAGTGCGCCATCACAGAGAAAAAGACAATTGAACGTGGTACTGCAGCAACATCACCAGCTGAATCCATTTAATTAACTCTCGGTGTTTAGCTAATTCTTATTCTGACTAATATGGCATCAGTTGGTGTACAGATGCTTGACTGATCACCTTAAATCACATAATTACCACTGTGGGAAACACAGGTTTTGTTCCAGGAGATAAAGATGACTCAGAGAAAACGACTCAACTAAATAAAGATCTTTACTCTTTTAAGACTAATACAGAGATAAGATCACGATGTGTGGCTTGACTAAGTGATGAGGCAGAAAGCAGTGCAGTAAACAAAAAACTGCATTACTTGTATTTTGAAAAGTTGTATTGGGTGTCATGCACACACTCTAACTACACACTAACAGGCCTCCGTTTTCACAGGCAAAAGCCCGAGACACCAGGTTAATTAGTGGCGCTGCTGTCTTTGCATGGACTGTAATTACATTACAGAGTATCCCCATTAAGCTACCAGTACAACGTGCTTGTTAGGGAGGCAGACCTACATTTAAGGACAACTTGCTTTGCTAGGCTGTGTATTCCTTAAGAGCTTCTTTGGCAGTGGAGTTAAGTTAGATGCAATTGTACTATAACACAATTGAAAGCAGAAGGATGTGAGTATTGTTTTGATCGATGTTTTGTTTTGCTTTCAGTTATTTATTTGGAGTGAATACAATAATGATGAGGCTCATACAAGGTTGTTGCGAAGACCAACCTGCACTGAGGAGGCTGTAGTTTGTTTTCACCTTATCAAAAATGCCTAACACTGCCGACAAATGACATCTATTCATGAAGCAGTTTAGTGATTAGTATTTGTTACGATTGCTGAGAAAACAGGGGCTAGAACATTTCTTCACACACATAACTCACCAGAAGGATTTTTTTTTGAGTGGACCCCATAGATTGTATATAGAAATGGACAAAATGAGGCCAATGTGGAAATGCACAAATGTGTAATACTACTGATGGCCACTAGATGCTTGCTCCAAGACAGAGTGGCTCCAATTGACCTCAGTTCAAAAATTGTCACTTTCAATCATGAAATAAGTTAATCTAAAACACAGGAGACTTGTGCTCACAACAAGGATTTAAACTCAATGAAGGCCCTAGGACCCCAAACCTATCACCATCCACGCCGGTGAGTAGTGACCCCCAGTGCTAGTTCACACTGCTCCTGCACTAGCAAAACACTGAGACGACACAAACCAACTCACCAAACTTGCTACTACTACGTGCTAATGCTAAGCGCTAAGATGCTTTTAATACTTATAACTCACCACATACAAAAGCTCACCCTAGACAAACTATACAATGCTAGTGCTAACTGCTAGTGCTAACCCTGCTAACGCTAACTGCTAAGATACTACATAGAACAAGCTCACCACACAGAGAGACTATACAAGCAACCTTAACCCAACATCCGTACCTTTTTCCAACAAGTCATTCTGACGTCATTAGCTGAAGTCAACTCTTCTTATCTGGTGGTCCATCTGGAAAAAAACAATCATGTAGATATTAGGCTTCAAAAAGATTACAATTTAGGGGTGTGATTAGTTTGACTGACAGGTATAATCTCCAGTGAGACTGAACCTGAACTTACACAGTCTATGGTATATCCTCATTGTGAAGTGATGGATGCAATAAGGTGTGTTCACTGCCAGTAAAATAGTGTTGGTTTTGCACTGCATTACACAGCAACATGAGAGCACCTAGCAGCCATAGTTAGCGAGCACAGAGCAAACTAGGAATGCTGAAAGAACATCCAATTAAAAATGTATGAGTAGGAGAGTGCACTGGGGACAAGGACAAAGTGATTAAATGCAACAAGGTGACAATATTAGTTTTGGGAAGTGAAATTAGTATTTTGAAGGGACGTTTATACCAGAGAACAGCTACTGCTAAAACAGCTGAACTATATCAGGTTGAGGAGAAAAATTAATTTATATACACCTGTTTTGCAGTTTAAATATTGCTCATTTTTGCATAGAAATGATTACAAAATGTATCCTTATAGATCACAGCCAAGAAGTTTAAAATTTCAGCAACAGTTATTGATTATTTTGTCATAACATGTGGAAACAGCATGGAAACATATCATATCTCAAACATCAGACAGCTGCATACCACATTAGAACAGTTGTCTACATTTCCTATAGTTTCTTATGATCAATTATTAATCGCCCTGGCATTTATCACTAGAGGGAATAATTTAGTGCAGACACATAGAGAAATGATGACAGATAAAAAGTGTTTTATTGTGCGAAAAGAACTAAATTGTTACAAAATGTCAAAAGAAACACATTAGCAGTCACATGGTAAAGCTGTCTAATGGGAGTTTTTTTTTTTTCTCCTTTTATTTTGATTGGTAGACTGTACTGGTTATCTCAGATAGTGTAGCGGTTTCCTTTCTATGATCACATGCACAGAATCACAACACATACAAGTGCATGAACACACCTATATAAACTTGGTTGGTTGGCAGCTCTCAGTGTTGAGTGCCTAGTTTTAAAGTGACTGGATCGATACAGGGGAGTGAATTGCCAATTTCAGTTTGTTCTATTGAAATTGGCTTGCACTGCATTCTAGAGGGAGAGCACCTGAAATTGGCAGTGGCAGAGTGGAATTGGATTTGTGAGGAGAGAAAGACTGAAGAGTGAGCAGAATGACCACAAAAGGACCTGGACACCTACATTTCCACGCACATGCACACACGCTTGAAGATGTTCTCATGTCATCGTTGCAGATGGTATGGTATCTTGGCCAAATGACAATGATGGTAAAGCAAGCTCTTCTACCTACCCTCATCTTTCACTGTTTAACCTACAGGAACATCCACAAGCACACACTTGCCCAAAGCTCATCTTGGCCTGTTCGATCGTAGAGTTCATGGCAGGTTGAAGAAGAAGGGCAGATGATTGTGTCTCTAGATAGCAAATAGCCTATTCAGTTGATCCTCTCTACTGTTTATTGGAAAGACATGGACTGAAGCCATCACAAATCTACTGAGTGTATTGGCACCGATGGATGTCTGGACACAGAAACTCCGCACAGTATAAACTATAGGCTTACAGTTTTTCCAGCCTGACAAGCTAAACCAGCAGAGAGTGTGGAGTTTGTTTAGCTCTACATTTGAAAGATGGCACTGGACATGGACCACAGAGCAGTGCTAAATTTGGTGGGGCCCACTCCCGAGTCCATAAACGCTCCTTTCGTGCACACAAACACAAAGGAAAAAAAAACAACCCTAACAAAAAAACTGTTTGCTGTTACAGTGTTGCAGAAATCATGCTACTAGGAGAAGTGGTCTCATACAATAAAATGTAATATGAATGTTACACTCACCACTGCTTCTTAAATGCTGCCAAAGAACAGCCTCCTTTGGTCATTAAACTGAGTCAAGTCCCTGGTAATCTCAATATCTCTCCATTTTGGATAATATTATTTAACCCTCTAGCACTAAGCGTATGGCAGAATGACTAGCATAAACCAATTTACCTTAATTCCTCGACCATTTGCGCTAGCGACGTGATTCCAGCTGATTCTGAAAGCAGATAAGTGGAGCGTTTCATATGTATTACATACATTACGGTAGCAATGAAGGGGAATGCAGTCAGGCCGTAACGTGCAGCGTTTCGTACATATTACGTACATTACGGTAGTGTACAGAAGCTCTGCTTGTCGGCTTTCAGAATCAGCTGGAATCAAGTGGCGGAGGAATTACGGTGAATAGATTGACACATCACTTTCTGTCAGCAGCTAAATGTTCAGGGTAAAAGGATTAATGCTTTCTGATAGGTTTTTGATTTATTTACCTGGTGTTTTTTTCCCCCAGGTTAATCTTTTACTTTCCTTATTTTTGTATTTGTTTGATCCATTTTTGATCGGGCACAGGCCCTACCTGCCCATGGCGCTGGACAACAGAAGATCTTTTTCCTGAGACAGAGGAAACCTCATGCTTGGTATGGCACCTATCAAACAAAGTGAACTTGTATCTCCTATATTTAATCTCTGTTTGAAAAGGCAAACAGAAGAACTATTGGCTTCAAGGCAGAAAGCCAACTACCTGCTATTTTTGGCTCTCAGTGACCAGAATAGAGGTGAGTGTTGTTCATCATTGCTGCTGACCTGCTACGTGATAATGCTCGTGTCATTGTGTCTTTGTTAGGGTAGGTCGTGCAGTCATCTGTCTTCCTCCCACAAAGCTCAGGGAGCAGTTTTACAAGACAAAGACAGTGTAAAAATGAGTGATAGTTAACCGTAGTAAGCCTAGTAACTCCAGGCTATAAAACTTTGTTCCACATAAACCTACAAAGCACCGAGAGAAAGCAAACCTCCACCAGATCCAGCTGTACACGTGCTATAGACTGAACACTGTTGCCCTCTCGTGGTGAATATAATGTTATTAATATGGAGTTTTGGGGATTTCTATTAGGACAGGACCCCATCCACTTATCTTGCCCACAATGCAGCCATTTCTTCCTTCAGTAATACTCTATCCCTCTGTCATTTTGTTGGTTTGGTAAAAATATAGACTCCTTCGCAGAGGTAGTAAAAGTCCAACATTTTGGGAAGTGTATTTTTTTAATTATTGTTTTGTCTTTTTGCAAAGGCTTATACGAGAAGGTTGATACAGTTATTATCTCTGTAAATATCTACAAGTCAAGTTCAGGTTATCTCAGCAAAAATACATCAAACAAGGAAATCTATTCAGTCAGGCTCCAGTCCAAATGATTTATTGTTATATTGGTTATTATTGTTTTTTGCACGTGCATTATTGTTTTTTATTATATTATTGCTTGACCCTTCTAGGTGAGCTAACACGTGGAGTGGATTCACAGTCCCAGTGGATGGTGTGCATGTGATCAAAGATGTCAAGTTATCATGTAGAACTACTGCCAGCTGCAAAATGTGAAAATACATCTACAGGGGCTATAGTATCCTCTGTTACATCATACTGCCAAATAAAAACTAAACAATGCAATGGTTTGAATACAGGATTAATTACCCACATGTCCAAACCTACGTTATATATTCTACAATATTTTTTTCTGAATCGATGCTTGTTCCTGCTACAACCATTAAACTAGCTATTATCAAAAGAGTGTGCGAGACCACATGCCTGCGTGTTAATTACTGGGAAGTGGTGATGTGGTGACAGTGCACTAAAGATTATTTATTGTTCAGTCACGCTTACATAAAACAACAAAAATACACAATCTTCTTAAGGTAAATTATAACCACATAACCATATATGCACCCACATACCAGACACACACCCACACACCCACACAGTCATTAGCACTGTCGAATCAAGTGTGATAGCACGATTGATTGTAGCAAACTGATATGGGGATTTTGGGCTGCAGTTGTTTTCTCACAGTGTAAATGGTTATCTGGTATTTTATGGCTTTGGGGTCTGCATGCTGAGATTGTAAAACACACACACACACACACACCCACCGACACACACTTAGCAGTAAAGGAGTGGCGAGCCCCTGTGACCACAATACATCCTGTGGATTATAAGAAGCTATCTCACTTGAACTCAGAAGCACTTTGCCCCGAACATCGGAGAGAGCCGAGGTAAGACTGCAGCTGCAGGCTGTGTAGCTGTTCAACTCAAAAACTAATAATCTTTATCTTACATTACAGTTATTATACTCAACGGCAAGTAAACAGTCTACAACATAGATTATAGCATTTACTGATGATACAGCAGGATTTACAATATGATGCTGAATAATGATTATTACTGTGAGGCCAGTGAGATTTCACTTTTTTTTTTAATAATATCAACATATGATAATGATGAATACATATTGCAGTCCAAATTCTTTCTTTGTATAGATACAGCAAGAAATGGATGTTCACTGCTGTAATTTTTTTCTCATTTTTTCATCATTTTGTTGCTTGCAGATGTTTGAATTATGCAGCTCTATCCACATTACTGTGGACAGACTGCGACCATGTTAATGATAATGTTGGTTATGTGTAGCTCTTTGCCAGCAAAATCTACTGTAAATTGCAATGCAGCTCAAAGGAACAGATGTCTATGGAGAGCTTTGCATACTGATTTTCTGTTCAGATGCACACTACACTGATTGACTTTTTTTATATGATTACAGGTAACAAACTGCCTCATGGTCTAACATTAACTTTTCAAGAGTATACCTTAAAGTAGCCAGTGAACTAAAGGCATCAAGGTGCAAAACTTCAAAAGAAATAGCAGATAATATTCAAATTTATGGCTCAACATTGCAGCCATAAAGTATCGTTTGCTTGCTGTTGAGTGTGTGACATGTATCCGAACGTCTGTGTGTTGGGAGACGTAAAATGATATGCTGTGTGAAAGCTATTTTTAGTCGCTCAGAAGAAGCTAAATGGAAGAGTGGTGAGCCTAAAGGGTTTGTACTGTATGAATGCTTGTGTATCTTTTTCATGTATCTGTGTGTTGCATTGCATGTTTGCAGGCGCTGTTCAGTGTTTCTCTGTGATGTGCATCTGATTGCAAACACACACAGGGGCATGCACACGTTTGGCTCTCTGTCTCTCTCCATGCCCTCGCCTGCTCTTCACAGCACATTAAGCAGGATGGCTATAAGCCTCTCACACACCCAAATAGACACAGTAGCCGCTGCACACATCCAGACATTCACCTTGTTTTTGTCTCCAAGAGTATACTGGAGTGAAGCCTAATTGCTTGAGTGATATGATGGGTGCTTTTGCAAAGACTAGACTCGGCCTGTCGGACAGTCGTGTCAGCTCCCTGCTTTTCTTTTTCTGAAGTTTCATTTTCTTTCTTATTCTGTTTCCTTAAGACTGGGATTTTCTGAGTGGAGTGACAACTTTTCAAGGTTAAACCAAGAACACAAAAAAGTGTGCTTCTCAGATATGCATTTACCATATTATTACTGTTATTTTGTGCATGTCGGTGTATGTGTGTCCTGCCAATGGGGCTCATTAAGCAGGGACGTTTATGGACCTTTGAGACCTTGCCTTTAGTAAACTTGGTGTCATTAATGGATGTTAATGATGTTGGCCTTTGTAATCACTCTATATGTATGCATGTGTGTGTGTGTGTGTGTGTGTGTGTGTGTGTGTGTGTGTTTCAGATGGGGAAAAAGAAGTTTTCGGGGTTGGAGTTGACCCTCATGGTCCTTTTTGCGTTGATGTCTGTGGCATCCATCACTTTAATAGTTCTGTTCGCCTTAGGAGAAAGTGGTGTCCTCAAAGATGGTAGGTAAACTATACACACACATATGTTCATTTGTCAACTTAAGACTTAAGAAAAAGTTACACTTCCAATGCGACTGGATGTATTATTTGTAATTTCTAATCAGAACCACACACACAAGCATTTTAAATAATGCCTGTCAGCAGAATGACATCACTGCCGGTGCCTTTCAAAACCCAATCAATCACTAGTGAATCATAAATCTGTTTGATGGCAGGAAATGAAATGCGGTCTCTAGTATTAAGAGGCCTAATGTTAGTTCATAGGACCTTGGTTATCATGGTTACAACCACAACCCGACGCTTATGTAACTGTGTGGTAGATAAGGGGAAATAAACAGCTGTCTCCCACTGACCCATCCATCTGGCCTGCCATACAGAGGACCTAGTTGTAAAATAATATCAAATCACCTCCTTCTGTGCTGTATCATTCACATGCATTTGAGTATTAAACCACTGGAAAGACTTGCATGCTAATTCACTTATTTAGTTGCTTTACTTTCAGCAATAAACATTTCAACTTTTGACAGAGACACCAGTGTTTGTTCCTGAGTGTCCCAAGATTCCTGTGGCTGAGAGAGTTGACTGTTTTCCTGATGCTGGAGCCTCAAAGGTATGAGTCACCATCACCTCAAAGAATACAAAGTAGTGTTTGTGGAGAAGCTTTTTATTTTTTCACAGATTATGAACAGAAAAAGATGCTTCTTATTAAGTATTTATTTTCTTACGGCAAGATAAACTCTTAGTACTGCACAGTATAGTGTATAAGTTCTATATATGGCTTTATACTTGACCCCAAGTCCCAAAGTAACATCACCTAAACTTCCTGGTGTATTGATGTGACAGTGCGTGAATTTTTGTAATGTCAAATATCTAACATATATGTAACATTATGTGTGATGTGTTTATTTTGATCCATTTACCGTATTTTCTGGACTATTGAGCACTCCTGTCTATAAGCCGCTTTTGAATTTATTCGAACAGTTTCATGTGGTCCACTCTGACCAGGTCTGATGTGACAAGGCTAAATGTATCGGCGGCACAGAGCTTGCTAGCTTGTTAAAAGCTCACGAGCTCCCTGCCGTCGATACATGAGCCACACCGGTGTTTAAGCTGCAGGGTTCAAAGTCAGAAAAAAGTAGCGGCTTATAGTCCGGAAAATATGGTAGTCTGTTTTATACCCCTCATACGTTTCCGTTGGGGAGACATATGTCTGAGTTATTATGAGTTATGAGTGATTAATGGTAATATTAACATTATTTATAGCAGCAGTAACAACAGTGATGGCAACAAGGATAATGATAATGACAACAATATCAACTTTCCTACTTGAACAGACGAGATGTGAGGAGCGTGGATGTTGCTGGAGTCCACTGGAAGAGAGAAATGCTCCCTGGTGTTTCTTCTCGACCAACCATGGATACACAGTGGTCTCAATGGAGAAAACAGATGCTAATGGTAAATTCCCATTTCCCCTCTCTGTACCCTGGCTTCCCCACTCATGTGCTCACACACTGTTGAAAGAAAATCTGGCTCCTCTATTTAGCTCATTTTCCAACTCTAACTGCAACACATTCGTTCAATTTGTAGGCCTTCCTCACATCATGTGTTTTTTTTCCCCCCCTCTCACTAACTTTGCCTAAGGCATGGTTTTCTGTGAAATATGACATGGATGGCATATCAGAAAACATGATTGACTTTGCAGCATGCAGGTTTTTCTATTTTCTGCTTGATCTCCCTTCCTTATGTGAACTCAGTTATTGTGTAAAAGCAGGAGAAAAACATTTTGTATCAAGTCTGAACTTCAAATTTTCAGTCACATTTTTTGGCAAAGTATAAAAAACATTTATTGGAAAAAAAAATGTGTGTGACAAAGATGGGTAAATAATAATAAAAAAAAAACCCAAACATGTTTGCTTCCAGAGAGATACAATAAATAACACAATCATTTCCTTTGTGATAGGCAGAATGGGCTTTGACCTATACATTAAAATGAAAGCATTTCGTCTTATAAAAGTTAAACTATCTTCAAATATTCTTACATGCAGTCAGCCATGATAATGCTGCAGGCTACAACGCAAATTACCTACATTTACCTCAGAGGCAACTGAGGACTCTGTGCGCCCCGTTAGCATATTGCACCCTTTGATCATACTGCTAAATGAATAACTTGGGAATACAGCTGTGTTTGAATAAATTCCCATCTCAGTTCACTTGAAGAATTTAATGTGAAGCTCAAGCTGAGGACTGTTGCAGTTTGTTTTTCTATTACATTCTAGTTATTGCAGGAGAGGATATATTATTATACAATATATTTTATTGCTTAAATGTTTTTTTTTTTATTGCACTTTAGTTTCCAGAATACGTAGCTAAGGGCCAGGGCTCTATTTTCATAAGACTTCTCTCCACCATTTATTGTTGCTAGGCTACAAAAACTATCTTCCAGCATCTTTGTCATTTACTTCACAAGAGTGAGCTAAAACAACAAAAACAATTTGGACACATAATAACTTTGTTATCAGTGACAGCTAGAATCATTTTTTTCTTCTGCTCACCTTCTCTTTTTCATTTTTGCAATGACAGTGTTGATATTGTAAATTCTGCCTCTTCCTTCATTCTGATTGGTTGGTGACAGGGATGTGACACTGCCGAGCACAGTGTTATTCAATTAAAGTTTGCAACTGAACACACTACGAACACAACACTGAGACTGCATTACCTGTATTCATAGAGTTAAGAATTTACATGTATATTTTATTTACATGATGTATTTTTAAAATGAATATTTTACTTCATCACAGCTGTTACAATCCTGTCGTCCTGTGTTTGTTTTGCAGCAATGAAAGCAAGACTGAAGAGGATGCCCTCTCCTTCGTTATTTGGAGCGGATATACAAGAGTTGTCATTTCACGCAGAAATGCAGTCAAACAATCGACTCCGATTCAAGGTGCACGCTGACAGACACTAACTCTCTCCCTCTCTGTCTCTCTGTGTTAAAACACACTTCCTGTTTGCACACAAAGTCAACAACAGAGGAAATTGTGAGATAAATTTAGTCAAGTCAAATTAATTTTAAAAGCCGTTTTTATCAAAGGATCTTTAACACGAATGCTGTTCAGAACAAAAAAGGACAAAAATAGCAATATACACAACAAAGTACAAACATGACCGTGAGACAGGAGGCCACACTCACACTGCCTGAATGGTTGTTTTCTTGTCCCTCAGATCTACGATGCCCACAAGCCAAGGTTCGAGGTCCCCCATGAGCACGTCAGTGGCCTCAACAGTGGCCCGTCCAGCCCCATCAGCGACACACTGGAGATCACACAGAAAGCCTTTGGCCTCACTGTGCGCAGGAAGGAGAACAAAAAAGCCCTGTGAGTCCCTGCTGGGTGTGTGTGTGTGTTGTGTATTTCTTTGTGTTGAATCGGAGATGCTTTTTTGTTTTTTTTCGAGGTACGAAAAAATATGAAAGACAGAAAACTGTACATATATGTTTTTATTATTCTTTGTAATATACTACCTATACACTTTCTGTAGAGTCTATATACTCTGGCTGCTTTAGTTGAAACATGTATCTCAGCTGGGAATTGTTATGGTGAATATCATTAAGATGGACACCACCATCTACATGCAGAGTCGATTATATGGATGTAATTCTGGAGGCAAAGTAAGTGTCATAGTACCTAAAATATAATATAGGGCAGGCTGAGTTGCTGAATATTCGATTTAGTGTCTCAATCCCCGCTTCCCAGAATCCTCCCCGTCACCTTAGAGAATTGAGACTCGAGAGTTGCTAATAGATTAACATTGATTCTGTGTATCTCATTTGATGCAATTATGTCAGAAATCCTCTAAGGTGGTCTGCGCCCCACATCATCTCATTGTCATGCATTATTGCCCCGTGATGACACGTGACACCTTCCAGTGTTACAAGTTAGTCACCCACGGCAACAAGTAATTATGTTAATGTTGATCCAGGGCGCACTTTGGATCTCCTGGGTGACGTCACTGCGATCAACCACACACAACACTATATCGGGCCATGATTATCACTGAATCTATATGGAATATGGCATTTTGTTAAAATGAGCATTGGTTTAAACACTAATGTTGTTTTGCACATCATAATGTGTTGCAGGAAGTTACAGGATGGCTGTAGATGGCTCAGGGAAGGTGAAAGTCAAAGCTTTATTTTTATTATTTCATAAGGATTTTATCAGTGGTGCTTCACAACAGTCTGACTTCCTGTTAGTGGCTAGTCATTGGGAGGGAGAGATAACACAATACTGATAGAAGATGGTTGTTGATCTATGAAGTGTTGTGAGATCTACAGATGACTGGTGTGTATCTTACACACATCTCCACAGAGGCTGTCAAATGCAGTCACTCATCACATACGCACTATTAGTTTGCATAACAATTTAAAGATAAAAGAAACTACAGGAGCTGCGACTTTCTAATGTTAATAAGTGCAGAGTCTATTCATCTG
The DNA here is from genome assembly GCA_900323345.1 of Pseudochromis fuscus. Taxonomy (NCBI): domain Eukaryota; kingdom Metazoa; phylum Chordata; class Actinopteri; family Pseudochromidae; genus Pseudochromis; species Pseudochromis fuscus. The sequence goes on from OOFC01047800.1 coordinate 27,387, forward strand.
ATAATAATGAGTTACCTTGAGTTCAATGCTGCATGCAGCTGCTAGAAAAGCAGGCCATCATAAGCACTACAAATATGAAGCACATTGTCTCATTAGTTTCTCAGATTTCCACCGTTCTACAAAACTGCTCATGTAGCAGCGTGTAGCTGTGGGGATGTCTTTCTACGCTCTGTTACAATTTGCCCTTTTAGCACTTTAACCTGTCCAGTGTAACCGCCATCCAGTGCATAGAAACACAATGACTATGCAGCCGTGTAATGCCGTATTATAATCAGTGAAGAGTTAAGTTCTGGGGGAAAACACACAAAATCCCTAAACTTTAAACAAACAAACAAGCTAATAATAAATTCTGTACATTGATGTCCTCAGTTGTCTGATTTCAATGTTGTGTTTTCAGCTGGGTTTACTGCAGAGTTAAATTATATGACTACACTGAGAGATCATAAAAAAATCTCCATTTAATATTAACAAATTTTGATATCACATGACAACCTTTGTGTCACTAACTTCGATCATGTAGTGGTGTAAGAAGCAGCACTGTTGTCTTTCTCAGCAGTTCACACGACCTTCAACTGGCCTGCAAGATGGCTATTAAGATTAGTTGGTGAAGATTAGCAGGTATTTAGTAACTAAATTGCTACTCTCATAACCTTGTTTTTTTTTTTCCACAAGGCTAAGTGACTCTCTATTATCACTGCTCAGGGGTGTAATGAAGTCATAGGTCATACATTGGTATTTCAGGAGGCCTTTTTTTTGATTTTGTAAAAAAAATTGTAGGAAAACCCACAAACTCCTAAAAACTAGTAAATATATTTAAAACAGGGCTAATGTAAAGTCTTTACCAGCAAGTAGGCAGCATTTATTTTATCTGTATGTGGTTGATTGACAACAATTAGACCCTTACAGGATAAAACCAACAGGTGGAAAACTTACAGTAAGTCAAATTTGTAAAGAAAATCATTTAGTCAAATAATCTGCCAGCGTGGAGTGTGATTACTTTGGCACCTGTTATCATGATCAATGCATCATTAAAACTATTTTATAATACTCTGATAATAATAATGAACAGTACATGACAAGTAAAAAGTCCATAAAGTACACCGATAACAAGGATTACTTATTTACTTTTGATATCATAAGATCCGCACCACATCATTATGAAGTGTTTTTTATAGTATGTAACTCAATTTGTATCAAACAGATAGACACAGAACATGTGCACATAATCACTGTGCTCTTTGACCTGCCTGGCTAGTGTTTTCTTCACACAATAAAAGCTGCTTGTAAATTCACTGAATTCACGTGTGGCCATTCACAGCCATCCTCTTTACTCTGACAGTCTAGTTAAGCTGTGTCAAAAACAATAACTCATTTATTATCATCATGACTGTTCAATAACAATGTACATTTACTGCATTTACACCCTCCACTCATATGTTTTGACAGCTGTTTGCAGCTTCAGCAGCCGGAGTATTTCAACTACCAGTGTATGTCTTGTTTTGAAGACTAGAGAAATGCTACCCAGAGGGCTTATTAGAGTTTGATGGGATGGTCTGTCTTCTCCCTGTGTGTGTGTGTGTGTGTGTTTTTTTTTTTTTCCCCTTTTCTTCCTACAACTCAACTCCTCCACATGTCCTTGTCTCATCCCCACTCTCCTCTCACAGCACCTCACTCTCATTTTCTTTTCGGTCTCTCACAATTTTCTCTCACTCACCTTTTTTTTTTTTTTTTTGCACATCCCAGTGCTCTGTCCCACATCAGTCTGTCTTCCTGTTTTCCAATGGTGATCTGTTCTTTCTTTTTTTCTCTCTCTCTTTAAATACATTCAGGTTTGACACCACAATAGCTCCACTGGTGTTTTCAGACCAGTACATACAGCTGTCTGCTAAGCTTCCATCCCATAACATTTATGGTCTGGGAGAGCATGTCCACAGGCACTATCGGCACGACACATACTGGAAAACCTGGCCCATTTTCACCAGAGACGCATTCCCTAATGGGGTAAGAGACACACACACACACACACACACAACCAAGCGATGTGTTCAGACTCAAGTCTACCTTGAAAGAGTGTGTATGTGTTTAACTAGGCTGTTTACATGTGCTCCTTACATGTGTATTCCCCTTTTCAAAGAGCTTATAATTGAATGTCTTGTAAGCTGATTAGTCAGTGTAGTCACCCCCTCAGTTTCAGTACGTCTCCCACATACATCCCTCCATACACCTCTCTCCCTGCACACCCCTCACCCTCACCCCTACTCTGCCTCCACTACAGGGAACGCACAACCTCTACGGACACTATCCTTTCTTCCTCTGTCTGGAAGATGAGAGTGGAAAGTCATTCGGGGTGTTTCTCATGAACAGCAATGCTATGGGTAAACACACACACACACACACACTGGCACTGATGCAGCAACATGTTTAAACCCTTTA
>OOFC01047800.1:45529-68945 GCA_900323345.1 Pseudochromis fuscus
TAATCTATAAAAATCGGATGCCCACCATAATATTTTTTAATTATAATACATTATAGGTGTTTATTTAAGATCACTGAAAGCATATACATTAATTGACCTACAATTGTTAAGGGGCTCTATTTTGAAGTGTGATTTTTTTACGTATTATGATGGTTTCAAATGTCAGAGGGAAAAGTTTTCTTACTTCTGGAACAGGCTCGGGAAGTTTTCCGTTTTACTCTCTAAACAGGCCGATCGGAGAAGGCTGTGCTATTAGAGAGACAATCTGAGCAGCGACAAAGATTCTGCTGAGACAGCTAATCCTCCTTTAATAAACACATGAAGTTTTAGTTAAGTCAACAATACAAATACCACACAGGAGAAAGTTGGGGCGGTGGAAGAAGTTGTGGCAGCAAATGGATATGAGTAAAACTGATAATAGGAGACGCTATAAGCCCACACCGCACAGCAATATGATTGGAAGTTACCAGCTGTGAAAGAGCCAATCGCTGTAAATAATACTGAAAACAGCTGATGTCAGTCAGCTGATACAAGCTCAGATTTAGTGGTGCCCTTAAGCTGATGCTGTAATTCATACGTCTATTGACCATTTACAGTTAATGCTTATACAGTTGGAAAAGCGAAGGCTCTGGGGGAGCACTCAAAGAATCTAAGCAGCAATGATGACTCTGCCCACACAGATAATCCCCTAAATCAAAATTATGGCTCCCTGCTTGATAAGTATTAGGAAGAAGTACACTAGAAAAACATCTAAGCCACTGTCATCCACTATCCTAAATGTAAGCAAAACACACAACATCATTTCTCCTGAGTGCTACTGAGCGCTTCTGATCTGAGATGAGTCTGAGTCTGAATTGAAGGCAAAATATCAACATTATCAAGTGAAATAGCCTTAATTAAATGTGTCTAACCTTTGTGAAGCGATAGAGATGGACTGCAAACAACATTTGTCTCATATAAGAACTACACCTCATATGAAAAGAGATACTAGTAGGTCCTACACAAGAAAAAGTATTTTTCAAGTAACTCCACTCTCAGCCAGTACATACTCGAACGTAACTAATACTTTTTTGGATTGTAAAATATGTGTGTAGCCAAGGGGGCGTCAGTTGTTGGTTTGTGGACTAGTGTTTTGCAAAATGTGCCATTTGGCTGTTGACATTTATTGTTTGGGGCGGGGTGGGAGCCAGAAGTAACCATATTTGGCTAAAAGGGTGGAGCTAAGTAGTAGCAAGGGGGCCGGGTCTAACAGTTTATGTGGTCAATTTCCTTTAAGGCTTAATATCTACCTAATATTGAAATTCTTCGACGTTTTTTGAATGGTCATGTACGGGAGCCAGCATCTAGTGGCCTTTGATGGTATTGCACTTTTTGCCCTCCCTTGCTGAGCAGACTTTGCAGACTCAGTGACTATGTCCGTCTTGTTTTATACAGTCTATTGTGGTAATATAACATTTATCACAGTAACTTAGCCTGTAGTGACGTAAGCACTTTCCTTGAGCATGGTGGTTTTATACAATGGATTTTGAATAAATTATGGTTTTGTTAGCCTGAACATATTGACAGTAATATTTAAATGATTCTCTACTTTTCTGTGTGACTCTCAAGGTTCTTCTCAGATAGCGACACCTGGACCGTGGACCGCCAGTTCCTTTGGGGAAAACACCTGCTCATCACACCTGTACTGGACCCGGTCAGCAAATACATACACACACACACACACACACACACAATATACATATTATGGAACACACGCACATGTACTTATATGCAGACCTGCTTTGGTCAATCCAATGCAAATGCTCCCTCAAACACTATTTAAAACTTCTGCATCACATGTAGGTACAGGATCCATCCCATCCAGTACCTATAGAAAAGTACATGTACTACATACAGAAATGTGTCTTTCAGATGAGATGATCAGCTACTCACTCACACACCCACGCGCTCTTACACACACACCCTGACCTCCACTGGGAAAACATGACATGGGATTTTCTTTGTTGCCCTCCCCTCCTCTCATCCCTCTTTCTTCTCTCTTTCATATCCTCCCTCTTTTCTCTCAGCTCTAATGAGAGCACTGACCTCATTACTAGCAGATTAGAAGTGTAGATAGAAGTGTGTATGCTTGTGTTTGTGCGTGTTTGTTTCAGTGTGTGTGTGTGTATGTGAGTGCGCCTGTGTGCATATGTAAATGTGTGTGCCTGTACGTGCAAATGTATGTGTGCATATGCAGCGATTGCGGTCATGTCAAAGTGGCCTGAATAATAAGCAATTTAGCATGGCCTCTTGTGAATTATGGAATAGTGGAAAGCGAATTGGATTCATTGTGGGGCCGGGGATAAAGTAACTTCAATCAGTGTGATTGTGGAAAAGTTTCTAGTACAAGAAGTGGAGGGTTTATGCATGCAGTACTTGAGAGTTTGAGCCATAGTGAATGCAGGGGGGAAAAGGATGAGCCATAAGGTGACTGTGGAGGATGTTATTTTTGTGAATCAAGGCAAATGCACCTACTTGGGATCCTTTCACCGCCAGAGACATAATCCAACTGTAGCTGTGTAGTTGGAAACAGGGTGTGATAAAAAAGAAAGCCATTATCACTGAGGACTGGCATCAATTATGACCAACCGCACATTTTCTTTCTCTTTAAAAGCAATGTGCTTTGTATCAAAGTGACCTGATGATTAAACAGAGGGAAATACCAGCAATAGAAGTTCATCTTCAAGAGGGAATATTATGACCTTGCTTGTGAATGTGAGGAAATGGTGCGCATGAATTTCCAGTGCGCTGGATTTATTCTGGAGTTTGGTGAAATATTTTCTTACCATGTTTCCCTTGTCTGAGGCCGACACTGAGCGACCGCAGGGACATCCATCAAGGCACACTGTGACAGCTTTATGTTTGAAACTATTCATTCCCCCCGCAATCGCATGTACAGTTGGAAGGAAAATACAAGTTGTTGTTGTTTTTTGTCTCTGCTTGAGGAAGTTTAAATTGAAAATCAATTTGGCCAACAATATCATCCATAAAGAGAGTTTGTAAAATTCGGAGGAAACAAATTTCATGTTCATGTTTAACCAAGCAGAACACTGAAGACGCACCATGCTGCTCGATCAATACCGACAAGACCCCATACCGATCACCCACTTTTGCAAATTCATGACATGCAGAAAAACAAAAAGTTAGCAAGCAGGAAATGTGATGTAAATAGCAACGATTAAGGCATAGTTTTCAATCTACTTCTGTCTATGTGTGTAAATAAGAGCAACTTTAATTTATGTCAATGTCTATTTTTGTATGGAAGTAAGAGTCAGTTATTCAACTTGGCCAGTTGTGGTTTGATATGATTAATCTGCTGTAGAAAAGTAAGGAACTGCACATTGATGTGGGCTTTCAAAGCATTTCAGACCTCTGCTATGCCACTTGAAGAGGGCTCTCTTCAAATTATGTGCCTGAATATTCTCCCTTTGTGGTGACAGCGAGCTGCGGAGCAGTGGTGTTGTGGTTTTGTGCCGGGGTGAGGGCAAGTGCTGAGCACAGACTGACCACTATATGTAACACATGTGTCAGCCTCTGAAAGGCCACAGAAAGAGATAGTGTCAGCTGCTTGAGTGGGGTCACAGGCTGATCTTTAACAACTCTTCACATCCCACCTCCACTTTCCTTTTTCATTATTCTCATCTCTCTCTGTCTCTTTCTATTTATCGCTCTGTCCGCCTGCCTCTCCCTTTCTAATGATGCTCTTGCTCTATCATTCAGATCAGTCGATGCTTTAACCTTGATCTCTGTGATAAACTAGGGAGATCTCCTGCACACACTCTCTCTGTCATCCCCTCTGGTCTTCATCCATACCACTCTCCCTCCACATGCCCATTACTCCCTTTTCTTTTTAGCTCATCCTTTCATCAAACGTTGGCTCCCTTATCTCATCTGCATTCTCTTAATCAGCTGCTGTCAACTCACCCTTGTGATCCCATTTCATTTCATCCCGTCTCTCTTTCACTCTCACTCACACTTTCCCCCCCTCTCTGTGTCTGTGGCTCTCTCGGCCCCTCTCATCTACCTCAACTACCATCTGATCATTCTGCCAGTATGAATCTGTGGCCCACCTGATCAAATCTTACCTTATGGCTAACCGAGCTTTAGTACTCTAAATGAGGATACAGGTCCCATGCCTTGTCCCCCTCAATCACAGTTAGCAGCCATGCTAAGTCCTGCAGTCCCTTCCTATTAGTCAGCGGGGTGAGTGATAGGCACCGCGAGCAAATCAGACACCAGAAAACGAGGTATAGGGGGAGCATCCATTTCCCCAGGCTGTCATCCCACAGGCTGTGCAGCGGTTGTGACAGGTGATTTGCGTCAAACTGTGAACGTGGCCCTTAAGGGGACATTAAGTCATTTAATTTGGTTAGGAGGCCATTACAGCAATATGTCTTTATTATATTTTACCCATTCACTTGTGCTTTTTCTTTTCAGATTTTTGTACCTGGTTATTTATTTACGCATTTTTCTTATCTTACCGTCACCCCTGTGTCTTGTTACTAACGACAGGCCTCGATCGGTTACAAACTAGGACATGGTGCTGGAGCGGGAGCCATCAGTGTCTTTGACAGACGGTTTTGGCCTATGTGGTTGACATACTGTATTTCAGAATTTATTTTATTTTTTATATTTTTTTGGAGGAGGACTCCTGCTTTGCTCTTTCTCTCACTGTGCCCTCTATGTTTATCTCTATCTGTCCCTCTGTTCTGTACTGTCAGAAAGAGCAGGGAAGTGACAACGCTATCAAAGGCTCGGCGCTCGTCTATTGATTGCCCCTGTCTGTCCACCACCTTAAGCCATCAAAGGCTGTCACCTATCACTCGTCTCTTGATGCTGTCTGCGCCATCATCTGTTGCATCATAGCACTGTAGACTGAAATGTCACAAGGGCTTTGTGGAAACTTTATATGAGATAATAGGCCGTTAAAGGAAAAAAAAAAAAAAAAAAACTTTCGTTGATGGGAACATTTTATCTTCTGCTTTACCATTAAGTTACAGTGATTTATGGCAGCAAGAGCTATCCTCACTTCCTTTCATGGCGTATTGTGGCTTTTCTGCTCGTGTTTAGCCTTGTAAGATTAAAGTGTCAGGATTGGTGCAGTGAGCTGAAGCAAGTATCGCTGACTGCAAATCAAATGCAGGAAGCTGACACCGTCTAATGTCCCCTCCAAAAAAAATCAGATGCATGTGATGTTGAATTAAATGGCGAAACAGCATCGATATTTCTTATTTGTGCACACATTAAGAAATCTTTTGTTTCTGTTTTCTGCAGGGTGTGGACACAGTGAAGGCATATATACCAGATGCTGTGTGGTATGACTATGAGACGGTAAGAGCCCTCCCTACTTAGTCTTCACTAATGCACAATTATTTCCCCTTTACATGCATCAGAAAAGATAAGAGAGTACTGATAGTACAAAATGTTGCGGTTGATACAAATTAATTAATACACTTAAAGTCAAAATGCATTTTTTTTTTCTACTCAGAATTAAAGTCTTGCTAAAGTATTATTTTTAAGTCATAACTTTTGCCCACCATAAAACTGTCTAACAGGCAATCCATGCCAACTGCATTTTTACTTTAATTACACAACACATTATGTTTATCTCTGAAGCTTCACCTAATCAGTATAGGGGCAGATAATATTTAAACATCTTCAAATAGTATGCAACCCAAAGTAAACATTACATCTTTGCATATAGTCTAAAGAAACACAACATTATAAGCTACATAAATATGATTTTAAAAAAGAGGGCGATCACTAGTAGGCTAGACAGAATATATTGCAGTGTTGTTGTAATAAAATGCACTGGATGGTACAGGTGTCCCTAATTAATTGTTACCATAAGTACATAACAAACCACTGCAAAGGGGCTTATCAGTATCATGTCACATTAGTCACAATAACACATACACAAAGAACATGTAGCACATGAAAGTCTTTGCCTCAAGTTCTTTGTTTGAGGCTGAGAGACAAGAGCGATAAGACAGAGCGAGAGAGAGGACAAAGACAGAGTGAACGAGGGGACAAGGAAGAGAAGAGAGAGAGACTATCTCCCTGACAGAGAGATAAAAGAGGTGTTGAGTTCCTTTGGGACCTTATTTGGGCGTCACAGTGGCGATGTAAAGCGCCCACTGATCAGATGAACGATTAGATTGGCTGTCTTGCCGCCGGCCCCTTGTCCTGGTTGGTCCCCTGTGATTATCTGGGTAGGAGGATGGAAGGGTGGGGGAGTATTGATGTAGTGAAAATGACCATGAAAAACAAGTTACAGAAAAGAAAACCCTGAAATAAACACAGCGATGAAGGAGAGAAAACAGATAGAATATGAAGGTGAATTATAAGAAACCAGTGGATGGTAGGACCGTACAATCAGAGTGAGAGGAAAACCAACAGCAAGGAGGGAAAGAAAAGAAAAAAGTGGCATGAAAATGACAGAACATAGAGAAATAGGAAGAAGGTTTGGACAGCAAGACTATGGAGAGGAAGAGAAGACAAGGCTAAAGAAGACCTCCTTAAGGCAGACAATGAGGGGGAGATAAGATCTGAAATTGCTTATAGACGCTCCACTAACTCCAGCCCACACACACGCCCATACTGTACTGCATAAAATGATACACACACACACACACACACACCCTCAGTGGGAGTGGAGGAAAATGGGATAAAAAAAGAATTAGAGCAACACGAGAAAGAGAGAAACAGGACGTGACGAGAGAAGTAGGTAGAAGGAGAATGAGAGGAGATGAAGTTTTTGAATTGTTTTTAGCCTGGTGTGAGGATTCAATCCTCGGGGGATCAGAAATTAACTGTGCTCTATCTGGAAGGAAGGATTATGGAGGATGGGGAGAAATGTGTCAGCTCTTCTTAAAAATAAATAAAAAGAGTTATCATCATGTCAACAATAACACTTTCACCAAGTCACTTTAAATTACTTTTAAAATTTTACTTCAATCTAATTACGACAGAACTCATTATTCAATATGAGGCTAATGTTTAGTAGCTAGCTCGTATACAAGGCTGTCACAGTTCAGGAAATAAAGGAACATTCCTGGTTGTTAAATAATCCTTATTTTCTCACCAGTCTCTAACACTGACACATACAGACTGATATTTAAAGGACCAGTGCACTCAAAATTTTAAAGGTTACAAGCTCTAAGATTCACTTTACTACAGAAAATTTTGAAAAAAGTCTTATGTGAGGTTTGTGAATCAAAGTGAACGAATAATTAGGAGTTGGTATGCTACCCTGTGTTCACTGGGTTTTACTGCCAAGCAGTTTTAGCTCCAATAACAAGCCTAGCAGGTTTTCAGAACCAGACAAATGGCTCATTCATTTACACCAAAAGGCAAACACAGGTTTTCACAGCTTTTCTGCAGGTGTTGGGAAAAACACAGCAACAACAACAACAAAAAAAAACTGTTTTGTAGAGACTGCAATTTCATACTAGCCCAAAGCCAGTATTATCCAGCTCAGGCTAGTACAAAATTATGGCCACTCTCCTAAGCTTGAGGGGAATCAGAGAGATTGTCTTGCCCATGAGGGGGAATTTAGGTGGGTTAATATATTCTATTGTCTTTCCAATCAGAGGGAACGGCTGACAAACCGCAGAAAGTGGGTTGATATGTATCTGCCAGGCGACAAACTTGGTTTACACATCAGAGGCGGCGCAATCCTTCCCATACAGCGACCTGCTGTCACCACCACATACAGGTACACACACACACACACATATATGTACAGCAAATGATCCACCATGCTTTCACCACAGTGCACATATTTATTATTTCCTCATGTGTATCCTGTTAGATCTGAGGCATTTGTATTTGTTTGTAGTTATTTGATTCATTTGATTGTAGTTACATGTACATATGGTGTTTTTACCTTCTGTATGTGTTTATGTACATTTCTGTAGTCGGCGTAACCCCATGGGTTTGATCATTGCTCTTGATGACAACAACCAGGCAGCTGGGGAGCTATTCTGGGATGATGGAGATTCCCGAGGTATCGCCGCTTTTCTCATATTGTTGCTTTTTCCATGTGTGTGTGTGTGTGCAGATGTGTTAGTGTGTGTGAGTCCGTGTCTTTTCATTACCACTGATTACAGGCATTCTTGTACAATCATCCATTGAAAGCACATATCTTTTCAAGCTGTTTCAAACACCTTCACTCAGTCCACACACACTAACAAAGTGAAGGCCGGGCACTCCAGTGCAGCAGGAAACCACAACCACTGCACAGTCACACAGCAAACATCTGCCTCTTCTTCTTTTTACAGAAACAGTTAAGAATGGCAACTACATCCACTACACCTTCTCGGTGGACCGGGTAAGTTTCCCCTCAACACCATCTTTTTTTTTTTTTTTTTTATCCATCCGACATATTCCTTCTGATCTAGGCTCAAGTTCAAAGTTCAAAACCACCAGAGACACTTGACTTTCCCAGCCCAGGTCTCCAAGCATGATTGATCCATGTTTGGCTGCTAATGCTTTGTTGGATCAAGTACCAGTGTTCCTACTTCACACTGCACTGAGGACTCCCTGCATACATGTTTAATGCATGTGGTTCTTCCTGCAGCATTGCTCTGGGGTAGCAGGTTTACAGACAAGAAATCTATTGTGACGGTTGTTTGATAGAAATTAGTTTTTTATAAGCTCGTTGCTTCACCAGTATCGTGGACATAACCTGAAACATAAGCTATTTAAAATGCAGAATGTAAATTTAGCAGTACTATTTAGCAGCTTGCAACCTTTTAATACAGTCAAATGGTTAAATATACTACTTGTGTGTCTGCTGCCTTGCAGGGGGTGCTGTCAATGCAGGTGACCAATGCCAACTACAAGGACCCAAACAACCTGGTCTTTGAGAACTTTACCATCCTCGGGGTGCCTTATCCTCCCACGGCCGTCGCTGTGACTCATGTGATTAGAAGTAATAAGAGTCATACAGTCATATTCACAAATGGCAGCGTACAGTACGATGCAGCCAAGGAGGTAAGCACACACAAGTTAACACACATCGTCACACACATAAAAACAGACAAAAGTATATACACATTTATTTTTTTTTTCAAACCAGGTGGAAATATCTTTACAGAGAAGTTGTGGATTAAATGAATGTGTGTAAAGTGAAGGTTTTTTCTTGTAGTGATGAATCCACAGATCAAAGGTTTTGATGTAGTAGATGTAGTTGATGTTGCCTTGGTGCTAGGCAACCACGAACAATTACATCATATCAGTTTTATTGGGGCGGCAGTGGCTCAGGACTTGGGTTGGAACCCAGAGGCTCACCGGTTCAAGTCCCAGCCTGGATTGGTGGCTCCAGGCCACTGCCAAGGTGCCCTTGAGCAAGGCATCAACCCCCCCCATAATTGCTTCGTGTGTAGGGTGTAAAGGAAATTTCATTGTGTGTGTACTGTGCGCTGCATGCATTTCAATGACAAGATAAAAAATGTCTTCTTCTGCTTCTTTATAATATGTTTTTAAGTTTTAGTTTGGAGATGTCAGATTGCACAAGTACAAAATATTTATTATTTGTGAGTTGAATTCATACACTGGCCTTTATACTTTAAGAACCACTTACTGCTACAGTCAAAATATATATTTTCAAGTATTTTGTCAGGACAACCTTGCAGTACTAACACAGGAGAGATGCAGGTTGAATGGCGGCTACACTACTGGCATTTGTTACAATAAGACCCGGGATGAAACCATTACTGTACATTTCAAGGTTAGCCGCTAAGTGTAAGAAATGATAACAATTTACATTTGGTGAGGATGATAAAAGCTTCCTGTGAGTCTGTGTAGAGAAAAAAAAAAAGACCTAGAGCAACGACTCTACAGTAAGCACTCAGGGTTATGAGCAAAATTCAGGAGTCTATGATGTGTCAAAAGGTGCAGTTAAGTAGTATTGCAGTGATGTGGTTTGTGTGCACATGGTCATGCATATGTGGCCGCGGTTGCACTTGTGTAGATCCACAAGGTCTCTGTGGTCACACATACGAGCATGCATTTATCAAATGACTCTCAGTGGTAATCACTTCACGGGGGTGAAGGGTAAATGTGCTGTTAAACCTAAACTCTGGTTTGCCATGTCCATCAGTCTTTGTATGCCTGGTCCGGCCTTGAATCTGGCCACAGCTGCCAAACATTGTTAGGTTCATACTCAACTAGAAGTGTATTTTTACAATATGTGTGTTGCAGTGACTGCTTGATTTTTTTTTTTTTTTTTACTTGTGTGCATTTTTATCCACTTCTTACTCACTATGTAACCTCACTGCTTTCTACACTCTTCTAAGTGCCTCCCTCACAATCCCTGTAACCTCTTCTTCCTTCATTTATTTCTTTTCTGTTTTATTTCTGAACCTTCTCTTCCTCTTTCTTCAGTTTCTCTATCCTGTTTTTTTCTAAATATAACTTGTGTGGTTGTGTGTTCTGATCGATGCAATCGATGAAGATCACAGAGGTCTACTCACCAGTTGAGATGCATCAGATGGTGACTGTGGTGACTAGAGTGAACAGGGGGGGGCTCCTTTACATTTGTTGTGAGGAGGACTCATTAGGGACATTAACAGCTGCCTCTGAACTGATCGCACATGCAATGTCAAGCCTCAAAGAAGCACGTCAATTCTTATTGTTTCTGCACTCAAAGACAACTTGGGTAGAGTGTTCAGCTGTCTCCTTCCTGTCGTCCCTTCCTCTGAACTTCATCACATGCACAGGTGCTGCACCTGAACAGCCTCTCTTTGGTCCTGGGGGAGACCTATCTGGTGGAGTGGGAGCTGCCGGATAGCATTCACCAACGCTTTGACTGCTATCCAGAGGAGCATTCGAATCAGGCTAAGTGTGAGGCCAGAGGCTGCCTGTGGAGGGTGAGGAGTGACTTCCTTTAACAGTGTCCACATGCACAAATACACGTTTCTGTGTCCTGGGAATCCCAATACTTTTCCTGTTCTTTCTCCCATTTCAGCCAACCGACATTGAACGTGTCCCATGGTGCATTTATCCAGAAGACTATGGCTACTATGCTACATCAGAGCATGAAACCAGCACAGGCATGACTTTCGATATCACTCGGAACAAGAAGTACAGAAGCAGTGGTCGTCCAGAGTCACCGGATATTGACACACTACGTGTTGAGATTGTGTATCACAGCAGTGACATGCTGCAGTTTAAGGTGTGTGTTTTCACTTAATCATCCACATTTTTGCAATGCTTCTATTTTATTTTTATTCTTATTTTTCAAAACTCCTACTGTCCTTGCCTGTCCTCATAAAGACACACACATACGCCGACACACTAACAATCCCTTCATGTCCAGATCTGGGACCCGGCCACAGACCGCTATGAGGTACCAGTGCCACTGTCAGTCCCTGCTACTCCTGAGTTTGATGAGGCCAAGAGGCTTTACAAGGTGGTTGTTACCCAGAATCCATTCGGCATCCAGGTGATAAGGAAAAGCACAGGAACCACCATGTGAGTGCTTTGTTGTACAGGTTGTTCAGGTACACTAAGTTATGCTATGTTTAAGATGTTTCAATACTTAGACATTAAGCATTGTTTATAGCATACAGACAACTGTAGTTTACATATCAGGAAGCATTTCAGCAGGGCACGTACTTATGACATCACAGCTTGGTTTGGACTATTTAGTATATTTATCATCACTTTCCAGCAATAATCTCTGCCCCTATCTTACGGTTGTTGCATATATTTTGTCTTATCTAGTTATTATTTTTATAATTATTTATGTGTTTATTTTTTACTTTAAATTGATCCTTAGCTGGCAGCAATAGAAGTTAATCTCTTCTGGTTACATAAAGCTTGAATAAATTCAAAAAAATAATAATATCCTGTCATCGTCATTAAGGTAAATAAATATGCATTTCATCCTATATTTGCTTTTCATACATAATCACTCCCTTGAATTTTCCTTCTGGGCCTTCACCAGGCATTTTGGGATGATATACACACCCCTATTAAAAAGCAATAAAGTGAGACATGGGATAAAAATTCTGTTCGACTTTTTTCAGACCTGAAAAAACTTTATTCCCCCCCCCCGTGAGATGAAAGTAGCATCGCTGAGTCAACTACTCCAGCATTGTTAGCCAATCAGATAAGCTCAGGGAAGTTGCCCTGTGTACCAGTGCCTAAAGCAGTTTCCTCTTGTTCAGCAGTCATGATGCCGTCACACTTAGCTGCAGAGCATTGGAGTCTATTCGAAGCATATCTCAAAGCGAGGATGACATTATTTTGTAGTTAAGCCTTACGTGTTTTTTTTTACAAGTGTCAGCTGGAATTTTACTAATTAAAATGTATAAAGTATGTTGAAGGGACGCCTGCAGTTCCTAAGGGTCATTATGCTTATTTGTGTCAAACATATTGTGAATAACTACCTCTGACAATAATTCCATCTCCCTCTCTCGCTCTGTCTCTTTCTCTTTTCTTGAAATTTAATCCTCTGTCACTTTTCTCAGTTGGGACTCAGCTGTGCCAGGTTTTACCTTCTCAGACATGTTCATCCAAGTGTCGACTCGACTGCCGTCTAAGTTTGTGTACGGCTTTGGGGAGACCGAGCATCCCACATATAAGCACAATCTCAACTATCACACCTGGGGTATGTTCTCCAAGGACCAGCCTCCTGGTGTAAGTATCACACTCTGGCACATACAGCAGCATCACACATGTGCATATATGTGCACAGTTACAACATAACTATAGCTCTTTTGCTGATTAGATTTCTCACTTTTGCTGTTGATGCATAATATACAAACACACCACCTTTGTTAAAGAATGTTTGAAAGGTCATGATTTTTATTCACAAAATTAGGAACATGTTCCATCAAAACCACTTTTGTGCTTGTTGGTGTGTATGTAGCAGAGCACTCAGCAGTGAATTTTTTTTTTTTTAACATCACACCTTCAAGTTACTGCAGAGGTGACTTGTAAACAACCTTCCTGCACAGTATGTAAACTTGTCTTTCATTTGTGTCACTTTGATGCGCTTCTGTTGATATGAGCGGCGGTTGCAGAGTGTCATCATGTTTTCCCCTAACGGTGTCAAGGCCAGACAGGATGAGGTTTCCACCTGTATCAGCATTATCAAGCATAATTGCTGAGCTGTCAAGACAGCTCTGCAGGGTTCAGGCAAATGTTATGGGGCCCCTCGGAGAGCGAGGGAATTAAAGTTGGAGGGGGAGGTGGAGGGGGGAGACGAAGGAAAAGAAAAAGCGAATAAAAATTTGAAAAACATAAATACAGAGGATGCAGGAAAACTCAGTCGTTCATATGAGTTTAAAGAAGAAAAGTAACGAAGCCACAAGTTAAATATTTGATAACTTTCAAATAATCCAACTGTCATGCATCTTCAGCCTTTAATTATATTGATTTCTATAGAAAATAAGATGATTTTTAAATGTTTCCAGAATAAAAGTCAACACATGTTTGTTCTGAGTCAAGATAGATGGACAGACAGACGCTAAGAGAACACTGTCATGGCTGCCACTCGTAGTTAGTGGACAAGCTAACGACCTTTCTCCTTCTCGGAGAGTCAGAGCCATCACACCATGCAGCATGACAACAAGGACACACACACACTTCATAAGAAAAGCACACATCTAAACAAAAATGACAGAAAGACAGAGCAAGTCCTCTGAGCCATTGTATTACAGTTTAACAACTTCTTACGTACCAGAAGTGCAGGAAGCTGATAGACTGTGACGTGCCCATGAGTTTTCATTGCACCATGGTGTCATCTCAAAGTGGCAGATTTCCTGTCCCCCGCCACCTTTCTCGCTGTTACTCTTCGCCCAGTCTGTCTAGATCCATCCTCATCTACACACTGAACACAAGGGTGGGACCCTCAGTAGTTACGAGAGGAGCACTCATGAAGTTCATAAAACTAATGCATTATTCCATAGGTATAATTACTGAAGCACACAGCTGTATGCAGAAGTATTAATGTAAGCAATCGTGAGGTGTTTCTGATAAAAATAAAATAGATATATAAATCCCCAAATAACCTTCCAGTTGTCTGTTGATGCCATCGAGCTAAGGTCAGTTTACAGCATAGTTAAAAATGTCATCAGCGAGCAGGGAGAGATTTGGGGATTTGAGAGTACAACTATCACTGCAAGTCTATCTTTAAAACATGCTTCAGTTAGAGCACAATATTTGCATAGAAGATAGCTGTAGGACAGTTTTCCTTACATTGGGAAAACTTGCTGAGTACTGACAGTGCTGGGAGCAAGCCCACTGTCGCACTGTTGTTGTCATACCCATAAATACAATCAGGAAATGTACTGTGGGGTGTAAACAAAAGTGCTCATGAAGAAACAAAGTGGTGCGCAAGCCACTGTTAGTACAAACCACGCAGACCACACGGGCCGATGCTTTAACCAACATTTCCCCATTTCACACTTTCCCTTTGGTCTGTTTTGTGCTACAGGAGAAGAAGAACTGCTATGGAGTTCATCCTTTCTACATGGGCCTTGAGAACACCGCTGACGCTCACGGTGTGCTGTTGCTAAACAGTAATGCCATGGGTGAGAAAAACACACACGCAAACACACATGCACAAATCAATCCTTGTGCATACACATATACTGCCAGTGTATGCACACATGAGAGTGCAACCATCACACTCGATTTTGTATGCAGTGAGCATTTATGAATTAATGAGTGAAGCCCTTTTCTATGTTTTGAGCACATGTCCTCTGACAGGGAGTCTTATGTAAGGCCGTTATAAGGCAATCAGCACTTTATACTTGTCCCCCACTATGGTGTGATTGCATATTAAAGTGGAATTTATGCTCTTAAACACACACATGCATAACATACAGTTATATACAAACATATTTCTCACTCTGAAAGACAGAAAGCTCATTCTGTGCCAAACTGTTTCATCACCACATTTAAATTATTGCACACCATGTAGTCATAAGATTTCAAATGTCTTCATGTAAAACAATAAAAATACATCATGTATCTAAATACATTTTAAACAAAGTGTTTTCAGATAATGCAATTTAACAAGGCAAGGCACTGTATATAATATACTGTATACTATCTGTACTGGTATAGAATAAAATGTGTAGTTTTGTTCAGTTATTTTCCTTCTTTCCTGCACTTTACACTAAACTTTACAGTGAACACACACATACACACATACATATACTTCAAATACATTTTTAAGCTAAACACATGTCTTATTCACCATGTGTCCAGATGTGACATTCCAGCCCAATCCCTCTTTGACCTACCGAACTCTTGGAGGCATCCTGGATTTCTATATGTTCCTGGGACCCACGCCGGAGATGGTGGTGCAGGAGTACACTGCGGTAAGTCTTCTTGGACCTCTGGTGTGTATATGTGTGTGTGTGTGTGTGAGTGTGTGTCTGTGCTCGTGTGTGCATGTGTGTTTTGTAACTGGCCCTGGGCCGCTGTTGATGGACTGCAGCAGCTGGGAGTTGCTCGCTTCATTGCGCTCTCTCATTTAGCCAATCTAAACACACATACACACACACACACACACGCACAAACAATCAAACAAACACTTTATGGACACTGTCCCGTTTTCCAGCAAAACAACTTTTTCCTGCGCTGAACTGTTTTGACTTCCTTGTTTGTTTTCTTCTTTACAGCTGATTGGACGACCTGTTCTACCTGCCTATTGGTCCCTTGGGTTCCAGCTCTGTCGCTATGGTTACGTCAATGAGACGGAAATTGAAAGTCTATACAAAGACATGAGGGCAGCTGGTATACCCTACGTAAGTTCCCAGATAAGACTTTTATTGGAGGTGTCATATTAACAATAGCACTGTATACGTATTGATTATAGTTCTGTGGCAGAACATAATATTGTTATTAAAAAAAAGAAAATAAATTTAAGATATGTTTGAGCTGATTATCCTATTTCGAAATCCTGTAACAACTTTCTGATTGTCTCCAGTTTAAATGTTTCAGACTTTTGGACCCGTCTGTATATATGTTACACACAGTATCTACCAGAACAGCAACTTACAGTACAAAAGGATGCTACACAACTGGTTTAATTAGATCCCAGTTTGCCTGCTTTTGCCGAGACACTGATTTCATTCTGCCAGTGCCTTGGCACAAGAAATTGTTTTATTGCCCTCATCTGAACAAATGCAATTTGAAAGCTTCTTCTTGTCCTCTGTAGGTTACACAGTACAGAGACATGCACTTACTGGAATAGACTGAGCTAAATTCAACACAGTATGTGCCCATATTTTACAATTGAACTGCAGTTACTAAATTAAATCAAATTATTTTTTTTAGAATACAGCAAAATTGAGACATTGTATCCATGGATTTCTTCGGCTCGACTTTAAACTAATCAAGTGTGACCTATGATTGTTCAGTGTATGTTTCACAGGATGTTTCTATTTTGCATCTAGTACTTATCTTTCATGGTAAAGATATAATATGTTGGCCAAAAAAAGAGGAAAGGACCAAGTTTGTAACGAAAAACAAATTAATTTTCATATGTGACACTATTCATGTGTAACCATAGCAAGCTGTGCCACAAGGAGACAAGCAAGACTCCCATTCTCGTCATCATGCAGAACACAACATAAGAATTTCCATCGGTAATCGAGTGATCCCCAGAATAAGCTCTCCCAAAGCCCTTACCTGCAAGGAGCTGACGCCAGCCAAAATGAATCCTGCATCATTGAGTGGAAAGAAATATAGTAGAAAATACTGCTCCACATCACAAAGATTTACACACTCACCAACCTTAAACTTGCACTGACACAGCAACCAAACGACACAATGTTTTCCACTCTCATTTCTGCCATATACCATGTGTAGCTTGCCATACGATGAGGTGAGGTTACCAGATTTACATGGAATGGTAAATGGTAAATGGAGTAAATTTATATAGCGCTTTCATGACCTTAGCTAGGTCCCAAAGTGCTTTACAAGGCATCTCATTCACCCATTCACACACACACTCACACACCAATAGCTACCGAGCTGCCATGCAAGGCACTAGCCACCATTGGGAGCAACGTAGGGTTCAGTGTCTTGCCCAAGGACACTTCGACATGTGGACAGGAGGAACTGGGGATCAAACCCACAACTTTACGATTCACAGGCGACCCACTCTACCAGCTGAGCCACAGCATATTTATTACAGAATTACAGACATCTGATCACAATGTTTTATTCACCCAATAACACAGTTATATTTAAGCAGCATTTTATGATTTCCAACCCATTCATTCATTTAAACAGTGCCCTTTTTAACATCCACTTGCTCTGTAAAGTTCCAGTAGCTGAATATGCTGCAAACTGTTCAAAGTCAGTTTAACATCAATTAATTTAATGCTTTAACCGGCATCTGCTGCAGGATGTGCAATATGCAGACATTGACTACATGGAGCGTCAGCTGGATTTTGTCCTCAACCCAGAGTTTAAAGGACTGCCTGCTCTTGTTGACAGCATGAGAGAGGAGGGCATGAGGTTCATCTTCATTCTGGTAATGATATTAAATTGTTAAGTACTAATATACATAAATTAAACAAGCAATCAAAAAAAAAAAAAAAATGCTGAAGATATGACTGAATACAAAAGGCTCTTATGTATTTAATTCCAGGACCCAGCCATCTCAGGCAATGAGACTGATTACCCAGCCTTTGAGAGGGGTAAAGCAGCGGACGTCTTCATCAAATGGCCCAAACACCTCAGTGATGAAATTGTGTGGGGGAAGGTAAGAGTGAATTGCCGGTCAAAACTGAACAACTAACATATACTGAGAAAGCCAAATTGAATCCAAGAGAAAAATATGATTGGTAACCTTGTTTTCTGCAGGTCTGGCCTGATTTCCCTAATGTCACAGTAGATGAGTCTCTGGACTGGGATACTCAAGTGGAGGTACCGTATTGTCCGTGTTCACCTTGCTGAGCACTTCCTAGCTTCCAACATGATGGGAAAGATACCAAAAACATCATAATTACCAATAGAAACGATTTCAGGTTTTCAGTTATCAATATTGTATTCCCTGATCTTTGGACTGTCCCATTTCCAGCTCTACAGGGCGTACACTGCATTCCCAGACTTCTTCCGCCCAACAACTGCAGAATGGTGGCTTCAAGAAATCAAAGACTTCTACAAAACCATGAAGTTTGATGGCATTTGGATTGTGAGTGTCCTAAAGTAAAAAAAAAAAAAAAAATGAATAAAGATAAACATATTTGTGTTCCCCACTCATTCCTTAATGACCTGTCTTCATCTGAAGGACATGAACGAGCCTGCCAGCTTTGTCCATGGCACAGTTGGAGGGGTGTGTCTTGGGGAGTCACGACTGGAAAACCCTCCATATATGCCACGTAAGAGACAATACTATTTGTTCTTCTTGTGTTACAATTAGCTAAGTAAGCTAGAATATCTGTGTAAGTGTGCTTTTAAGTGAGTAGTGTGTGCTTGTGCATCCCACAGCCCTTGACACCAAAGAAATGGGCTTAAACCATAAGACCCTGTGCATGAACAGTGAGCAGATTCTCAGTGATGGAAAGAAAGTCAGACACTATGACGTCCACAACCTCTATGGCTGGTCCCACTCCAAGCCCACCTATGAGTAAGTGAATGCATATTATATTTGTATGTATACTTGTGTGTCTACATCTTCTTGCATCTTGCATTTGTATTCCTTGGGTGGTGATAGGTGGTATTACATCACCTGTAAGACAGCAGGAATATTTTCATTTAATCATCATATTATGCAAACGTTTTAATGAGTTTTAATTCATTTTTTGTGATAATTTAAACATGACAATGCCACATCCTCTGTGACATAACTGGACCAATTAGCATACTAATGCTGTACAGTCTGGATACAGTTAAACAGCTAAAGAGAAAAAAGTGTGAGTGAGTGTTACAGAAACATTTTAAGGAAAATCCAGCCAGAAATATTGTCTCACCAAATCTCCATGATACTTATTGCCAATGCGAAAGTACACTGATCCCTGGTAAAGCTGGTGGTAAAATCCACTTCTCACCAGAGGCAGGCCAGATTGCAGACTTCGCGACAGAAAAGCCTGGGGAGGCTTGGGACTTGAGCCCAGTTGCTTTAACATAGGAAATGCTTCCTTTTATCACTGATGATTCTGATTGATTAGTGACTGGATTTTAACAATTGCATTCATTTAGCTTTATTCACCTCCACAGCGAGTGTACATTAAGGGGAAGGAGATACTTTTCTCTTTCCTACTTGCTCAGTTTTGTATGTGTGAGTTTTTTCCTCTCTCCTCTCCACGCAGTGCCCTGCTGAATGTGACAGGTAAAAGAGGCATAGTGGTGACCAGGTCCACTTACCCTTCCAGTGGAAAATGGATTGGACACTGGCTGGGAGACAACACTGCCGTATGGGACCATCTATACAAATCCATTATAGGTACATGTAGACATACGCTGAAAAAGTTGTCAGAGAAAAGAAGAACATATCCTAAACTTCCATAACTTTGATTTCTTTCTTTGCTCTGTAGGCATGATGGAGTTCAGTCTGTTCGGCATCTCTTACGTAAGTATCATCATCTGATCTTGGTTTTGACAAGATGTAATCTTATTGATGTGACCTTGTCCTCTCTAAATAGATTACAGCGGCTTGAGCGATGTTATTTGGTTAGCTCGGCTCTCTGATCAAAGGACATCTTGAAATACAATGTGAAGTATGATATTACAAGCCCCATGGCAATCAAGGGGCTTTGAACTAGTCCATCATGTCCAATAAAAATTTGTTATTAATTGAGTAGTCTCAAATTGAATCGTAGCTTTTTTACATTTTACACAAGCATTTTCTGTCTTTATTTATCTGTCCCTTTGTCTTTATTTCTGTCTTTCTGTTGCCCTCACATGGCGTCCTTCTGGTGTTTCTCATCTTCTCAATGTGTCCAATAATAATTAAAATCGGACACCTTATTGATCCTTGTGTGGGAAATCATTTGCATGCCCCCAGCTGAGCCACAGGGTCAGATACATAAAGCACAAGGACACTTCAGAAACATGATGCTGGCAACAGAAGTAGCGTGACCCCAGTTCCTGTGGTTAGGAGGAGCTCTTTGTAGTTACACCTGCTTTTTGTTACGCATGTCTCTTCTCTCTCACTCTTTGTCTCACACTCACACACACTCAGATTATTTGTCGGTTACTTTCTTCCAGACTGGAGCAGACATATGCGGCTTCTTTAATCCAGCTGAGTATGAGATGTGTCTTCGCTGGATGCAGCTGGGAGCTTTCTATCCATATTCACGCAACCACAATGGCAAGGGTAACCCGGTAAGTGAATTAGAAACAAAATGAATGAATAAAGAACAGATGTGCTGGATTGTGAAATTTTTAAATTTTACTTTTGTGCACCCATGCCTGATTGATTTAACCCTGTAATGCATGCACCATCACATAATTGCCAGAAAATTCAAAATTTTTAAAATCCAAGTGTTTATTGAATCTTATGACAAAAAATGAATAAAGGTAAGAATAAAAATAAATACATATAGAAATATATAGATAGATATAGATTGAGAGAGAGGGAGAGAGAGATTTTTTTAAATTTAATTTTTATAAATGTTTAGATTTTTTCATTAAATCCTCAAAAATATCACACTGATGATGTAGATGTCTCAAAAACTCATGTATCAAATATGAAACCTTGAAAATTTGGCATTAAAGGGTTACATCAATCAAACAGATGTACACCTCAAAGTTAAAATTTGAATGGAATACCATAAATACCAATACTGCCTCCGGCAAAACGCTTTCCTGACTCTTTAAAAATGGTCACAATAACCAAAAATACCATATTTTTATTTTTTCAGAATTTCAAATTTACGATCAATAATCTACAAAAAAAAAAAAAAGAAAAGAAAATTGAAAAGGAACATATTTCATTCAAAAACTAGAAAAGCACTCGGAGAGCGCAGACCTCCACCAAGCACATTTCCTTCCATATTATGACTTCCACCAAAGATATTTCCACATGTATTTCAACAACACTTTTAAATTCCTTGACCATGATAACATATCATTTGCAACTGGTTCCATAAAGATATCAATATTAGTTTAGGAGTTATTCACAAAAATTGCATTTTATATAATGGCGTTTTTCTTCTGGATCCATCTCCTCGGCTTTTGAAGATACAGCAAATCCATTGACACCTTCCAAATTATTCAATGACTTGGCTATATGTTGGTTTTTGTTACATGTTTGTAGCTTCATTTGTTCTCTTTCTATGATGAAAAAGCCAAAGATTCTCTATTTTTTATATTCTGGATCATATTATCTGAAATTATTCCTTTATCCGGATCAATCTTTGATATATAGTAGACCATGTTAGAAACTTGTCCTGTATTTCTTTTCAAAGTGTCTTGACCATTTTTGGTGGAGTCATATGCATAAATGTGGCATATGGTCCTATCTCCCAATGTTAAAGAATCCTTCAAAAAAATTCCTGGATCCAGACGGTGATCCGGATCACTTCCAAAATTTAATCATTTGTTCCTTATCCCCATCTGGACAATCCCTGAACATTTCACCGTCTGTAACTTTTAGAGTTATTTTGGAAACCAACAGACAGACAGACAGATAGACAAACCCCGGCAAAAACATAACCTCCTTGGTAAGGTAATCCGTTTTAAGTTATTGACAAAAAAATGCAACCCCTTAAAAACTGTGAAAGAGTGTATTCCTGGAAAGTAATCACTTTAGAGTCATGGGAACGTCTTCAGTCTTAGCTGAACAAGCTCCACTCATTTAGTCCACAACTACTCAGACTACAACTCTACAAAAGTGGCTGAATCCTTTCAAGGGTATTAAAGCTGAATAAGTTAGCCTTAAACGACACCAAGCACTCGTCTTCCCTGTCTTAAATATGCTTGAGCTGCCTTGTTTTTGTGCTTGGAAAAGACTTGGTCACAACCTAAACCCACAGTCTAAACCTTTACCAACACCAGCTCTGATTCTTTACAATAAAATGCAAACTCGGTTCCTATCCATTTCCTTCGCCGTCGCCCTCTTAATCTGTGTCTGAGGTACGTACACACCCACACAAACACAAAAAAAGATAGACCTGTTTGGTGGTGTAGTGTCGGTGGCATTCATTCAAGCGGTGACCTTTAAGAGCGTTGGAACACATCTGAGAAATCCAATAACGCCCGTCCGGAGATCGATCCCACCAGGCGAAATTTCTCTGCACTGGAGTCTGCAATACTAGACAGGACACAGTTGTGTGTGTGTGGGTGTGTGTTTGTGTGTGTGTCAGTGCCTGTGCTTTTTAACGACATGGAGTGGGGATATAATTGAATTCTCAAGGTGATCTGGGCACCGCTGCACACCACCTAACCTCCACTCCATGCACACATACACCCCATGATTCCAATCATTTAATAATGGATTGCAAATGGGTGTTTAAACATGGGTAAAACTGACAGGGAAAAAAGACCACACACAGTAGGAGAGGGCGGCACAACATGACACTCTGAGAGGAAGAGATAAAGTCAGGGAGACAAAAAGTAGGAGGGACAGAGTGGGGATTGATAACAGAGCAGTATAGGTGTTTGTACCCAACAAGTTAAGAGGCAAAAAAAATAAAAAAAATAGAAATCAACAAACACAGATAAAAGTATATAGAGGATAAGTTCATAGGCTATGAGACAGAGAGAAAAGAAGAAATGGTATAAAATGAACAAACACTCAGAGAACACATTATCTCAGATTGTAGATGTTATCATCCTGCACGTGTGTTAACAAAATCATTAAGATGTGAAGAAGTTATGAACTTTACCCAAATGTCTGAAACATTTCACTGTTTTCAGTTTGTATCCACCACTTTCTTTCTGCTTCTCTCTTCTTCTCTCTGCTACTTCTACTTCTTCTACTTCCTCCTTCTTCTCCTTCCCCTTCTCCTCCTACTTCCTTCTTCTTCTTCTACTTCCTTTTTCTTTTACTTCCTCCTTCTTCTACTTCTCCTTCTTCTACTTCTTTTACTTCCTTCCTCTACTTCCTTCTTCTTCTACTTCTTTTACTTCCTTCTTCTACTTCCTCTTTCTTCTACTTCTTTTACTTCCTACTTCTACTTCCTCCTTCTACTTCTTTTACTTCCTTCTTCTTCTTCTTCTTCTTCTTCTTCGATCTCCTTCTTCTCCTTCTACTTATTCTACTTCTACTTCTACTTATTCTACTTTCTCCTTCTTCTTCTACTTCCTTTTTCTTCTACTTCTTCCTTCTTCTTCTACTTCTTCTACTTCTTCTACTTCTCCTTCTTCTACTTCTTTTACTTCCTTCTACTTCCTTCTTCTTCCTCTTCCTCTTCCTCTTCCTCTTCCTCTTCTTCTTCTTCTTCTTCTTCCTCTTCTT
>OOFC01047801.1:0-18796 GCA_900323345.1 Pseudochromis fuscus
TACTTCCGGTAATGGTAATATTCTTTTTATAAAAATTACTACATGGTACTGTATTTGGGTTTATGGTGAAATTGTACTGCAATTTTTGAAAAACTATTTTGTAGACCCTACTACAAGTATACTGTAAATTCAACAAAACACAGTACTATACAGTGTTTTACTATATGGTATTTTAACAGTAGTAATCTGTAAATAGGTTTACAGTAAGCAAACTAGGAAAAACGGTAAAATACTGGCAACCCTGCTGCCAGTATTTTACTGTTAATTTACATGACAATTTGTTACAGTGCAGAACCTTCTGGTTGGACCGGAAGCTGCAGCAGTGTAGCATAAACACAATGATCAGTACTTTTGTTATGTAAAGATATGCATTTAGAGCAAAGTGTTCGAACTGTGAAGGATCATCAAGCATTGTAACAGGCTACCGTTCATTGAAACTTAATAAAGTGTAACTAATTGCTTAGTAATAAATTATTCACTAATACTCTTATGGGAGAGTTGTAAATGATTAATAAGACCAAGTCAGAGCCCAACTTTGAGAAACTGTGAAAATGTTTTTTACTGCAAAACAGAAAGGTTAAATCCCAGCCAAGTACCCAATACCACACCCAAAATGATCTGACTAACAGCTTGAAATTGCTTTATTTACCTCCTGATTTCTGATAAGGAGCATATTATTTCAGAGTCATACGCACTCAGTGAGTAATGACTCACAACAGAAACAGTGTGAAAAATTGATACTTAATAATGCTTCATATGCAAAACATTTTCACCGTGCAACACTGCTCCACTGAATATAAATCTTTGCATTAAGTAGAACATACTTTTGCCATTAACAACTTGTCTGCAGAGGTCTGCTGGTCTGAGTGGTATCACTTCATACATAAAGCAGGAGAGATAACAACATTCTTTAGACTGATAGTTAGACTGTAGTGCCCCTAACATCAGATGTCCCGGTCCCCTGCTGTCAGTTCATTTCAACACACATCGTGTTGTAACAAGCTTTCATCACCCTGAAACAACCCTGAGGAAGAATTCTGCTGAAAACTGACTAGAGATCAGCTGAGGAAAAACTCCACGGTCAATGTGGAGATTGGTGCACACTTGCAAAATATCCTGTCATAATTATTGCAGGAAATGTACCAAAAGACACCAGCTTGTAGCTTTTGCATGAGGACAGTGTTTCTTTTTCCAAATGTAGATAACATTCCCATTTAGTTCACAACACTTCTGTCATCTGAGAATATTCCTCCTACATGTTATCAGATTAGGGCCCTGCTGTGCTCTGTTGTTTCTCTCTCTCCTTTAGGCTGTGGAAATTTCCCAGTTAGATTTTCCACTCCACTTTTCTCTGTGAGTCTCCTTCTTTATGTTTTTGCACTTTTTGTGTTTCCATTTTTCACTTGTTTCTCTTTACAAAGAAGAAAGTCAGCATCCCGTCCACCTTCTGGCATTGCACAGGAAAAACATAAATAATCTGGGAATGATCAGAGGTGGTGGGAATCATCCCCCTCAGCTGTGATCCTCTGAGGTCCCATTCAAACAGTTACAGGAAACAGTTTCAAGCAATTCTGTCAGCAAACAAATACAATGCTGAAGTGTCCTTGAGCAAAACAATGGATCTTTAATAACTCCTGGTGTGCCTGCTGACACTCATATCTCAAAAATCACTGTAAATAGTTTATTTTTTCCCCAAGTCCATGTAGCACATAGTTGTTTTTTGCCAAATAGAAAGACAGGCAATGTTAGTTTGATCACATAATAACATATATTGCTGAAAAGAGTAGAA
The DNA here is from genome assembly GCA_900323345.1 of Pseudochromis fuscus. Classification (NCBI taxonomy): domain Eukaryota; kingdom Metazoa; phylum Chordata; class Actinopteri; family Pseudochromidae; genus Pseudochromis; species Pseudochromis fuscus. The sequence continues at coordinate 1,790 of OOFC01047801.1, forward strand.
GTGTGTGTGAATGTGGTTCTTAAATGTGCTGCATTATACTGCCACCTAGGGGGAGAAAGTGTAAAACTACTCTGGACTGGCAACCAGTGATTGCGTATGCTCCCTCTGTGCAGGCAGATGAGAAACTACAGGTGAAGACTCATCAATCACTTGTCATCAGTCTTCAGTAATTTAACTTGCTGCAGTTTTATAGATATTAATGCCTGTGTAAACGTTTTTGACTGTGTGTGTCCCACCGCCCCCTTTCTTTATCAGCCAATGGAAATATCAGCCTTGTATTGTATGCCTAACATTTTCAAGGTTGTGCTCTACTATCACAACCTGCCACCACACACACAGTACCCTGCAAGAGAGATAAAAACACTAAATAAAACATGAGCAGTGATTGTGCGTTTTCCTCCCCTGTAGTGAACTGATGACTTTGCAGCTCAGTCTGACCTGCAGTGATTTCTGCCTGTTACTCTCTGTTTTGTCAGTCCAAGGTTGTTTTTGATCTTCTGACCAATTTCATGATGTGGCCCTCGAAAGCATTACAAAAGGTTGGTACAGTATAGACAAGCTGAAATCAATTATCTTTGTCTTTCAGTTAAGTACTTTGATTTTACACTGTCAAATTGTTTTTTTTTCCAAATTGAGACAAATTGAAAGTGCAGTGGGTAATTGCAGAGGGGCAAAAAACAATGGGCACTGTTTGGGGCTTTGTTTCTTGTATGTTGCTTTAAAAACCTTTACTCTCTCTCACAGTAATTCTGGTTACATTACAGCAGACTTCAAAGACAGAAGAAACCTTTTTCGTTGTTTGATATCTACCTGTGAGGGGGAATTTTTTTTCGTGTAAAGAAATTCTGCTTTTGACTTTGAAATAATATATGTTATACTTCAAGGTATAAATCACTGTGTGACCATTTGAACCAGAATCTGAGGATAGCTGTGAGGTTGTTTGCTGACGGACAATGTCCTTCAAATCTGATCAAAATACAGTAATATAGTACTGACAAAATAATAAATTATCCATACTTTAAACTTCATTGTTCCTTAATCAGTTGACACTTTGACAGTTTTTCTAGTGAAATGTGCTCAGTGTGTTTAACATTTGCTGAAATTACATTTGATAAAAACATCATTTTTTAAATTTAAGGAAATATAGTAAAAAGTATATTTGCTATTCCTTCAATTAGATAAGTGCATCTGATTGGTCCAACTTGACGCTTCATCTGGAGGAGTCCCTCACTGGTGCTTTAGGTCAGTACCTGGACAGCTGGAGACGAAACGCGACGGCTGCAGCCGACGCTCTGGACCAGACTCTGGCCGAGGAGAACTTCAGGGACGTCATCTGGTATCTGGTGGTGATGATTGGCATGTTTGCGTTTATTGTTGTGGCAATCCTGGTAAGCACGGTCAAATCCAAAAGGAGGGAGCACTCGAATGACCCCTACCACCAGTACATCAAGGAGGAGTGGACTGCTCAACAGGGGGATGTCTGAAACTAACTTTTCAGCTAGATAATGAAAACAGCAGATCTCTGTTATTGGTTGTAGAAGCAGCAGCAGCATTTGCATTGTATCACCATCATTAATCAAGTAACAGCTGCATTATATTGATCTTTTAACCTGTTTGATGTGATGTTCTTCTACAACCCTGTTAGATAAACCAATGAAAACCATGTTAATATTATTATCATTGTTAATTGTGGCATATAACTGTAAAAATTGTTTCAATCGTTTTTAATACAAAATATAAATATCCTGCTGTTTAAAATCTTTCTCTATTACTGTTAATTTATTTTAGATTGCATTGTTTCCACTGAAGCAGCATTCAATGGACACTCAGATTATTGACTTATCAGAGGCTCAAATACACAGACCTGCCATCGTTTTCCACTTTTAAAAATTATAACTGTGCCTCGAGTTTCCTGCAGAACATTGCTGACTAAGTACCACTGTGATGGTAATCATAGCATCAGAGCTGACTGAAAGGCTCCAAAATCAAATAGTTATATTAAGCAAAGTGGGGCTTTTTAAAGTGCATGGCACTTTACAAAGCTTTCCAGAAACTGGATCAGTTCTAGGCAAAGCACTATGAGGCAGACCACATATGAGCCCACCATCAGATGATCAATACATCAAGCTTTGTTCGCTGAGAAATAGAAAAGCAACTTAGACAGCATCAGCTAAATAAAGGATGCAAACACTCCTATCAGCAACAGTTTTGTCAGACACCAAATTGATTTCCCCCTGATCAAAGAGAAGTGGCTGTTTATTCTTCAGAGACACACCTCACTCTCTGTTTTGCATCTTTGTGGACAAAGGTTTCAGTCAGCAGCAGGATAATGAGCCCAGACACACCTTAAAGCTTTGCAGGATCCACTGTAGCCCAAAGACGACCAATGGCTGCTGACAGTCATGGACTTTATGTCACATGACCTCTCTCCCATTGCACATTTATGAAGGAACTTGAAGAGACTCCAACCTCACAAGAGGGTCAGTGAAACACTGTTGTGAAGAAATTATAAGATGATTAGAAACAGTGTCAAAATTGGAGCATCTTCACGAGTGGTCTCACATTTATCCTCCTTTGATGCAAAAAAAAAGGCTTATCTTGATTAACTGTTTCAGTAAGGTGTAAGTCTGGAGGTTTTTTCATGATTCAGCAGCTTATACATAATTCTACCTGCAGAGGGCAGCATTATTTTTATGCCAAGCTCCCAGACAACCTTTGTGCTTGAGACAAAAGTGGAGTGGTTGTCAAAAAATAGAGGTGCAGCAGCTGCTCTTTTGTCAATGCATCAACTTTTTAAGTGGTTATTATGTTTAAAAATATTTCACAGTGTGTGTAGTTTTGAGAGAGGCAACATCAGGAAATTCTTTGAACAATTCAGTAATGACAAACCAACCAGACAATCCCAATCAAAACAGAAGTTGTTTTATCAGATATTCACTTCGTGGTCAGTTGGACGTTGCACATGCTAAACTCACAGGATCGACAGACCAAACCCTGCAGACACCGTTCGCGTTGCCCTTTGCACACCTGTTGGCAGATCGTCCCGTGAGCTGTCACCTAAAATACACCAACATTTTCTACTCTCGCACCAAACCTCCCCTCCACTGGTTTTTGGTCGTCAGACTCACAGCACCTCAAAATAACTGAACCCCCCCACCTCACAAATCTCCGGGGCTCAGCTTTCTCTCCTCCCACATCACTGAGTCCCTCAAAGAGACATCACAGGGAGCAAATACTGTAAGTCACTATTAAACCCCCACTGTCATCCTTTGCTATCTCCCTTTCTCACTTGCTGATTTATTTTTAGCTTTCAAACAACTGGTCTCCTAAAAATGGGCCTATCCTGCATGGGTAGGGGAAGAGGACTGCTGCTATGTATGGTATCCACCCCCTGTGCACCTCACAGGCCTGACTGAGCTCCTCTTTGTGTCTGCAGAGAGAGGGCATGAAGGAGTAATCACAGTGGGAGAAAGAGCTCCTGGGTGCTGAGGATACTTAAAGTAGTTGGATTTCTTTGGATAACTGGGGGATGCCTGAGAACTGCCACTGACGGACCACTTTTTTTTTTTCTTCCTCTTAATCCTGCTGTAGCATTTCCTCCAGTCGCCCATCCTTTTTCACGGGCCTCAGCTGACCTTTGTGGCCGTACAGCAGATTCATACGGTGAAACCAATTCTCTCTGTGGGAGGTGTGTGGTAGCTCTGGACCATGCTCTCCCTGTGGTTGCTCCTGCTCCCCTGCCTGAGCCTCGTGCCTCTGGCCCCGGCCGAGAAGGGCCTGGAGTTCCCGCAGTACGACGGGAAAGACCGCGTTATTGATATCAATGACAAGAACTACAAGAAAGCCATTAAGAAGTACGGCATGCTTTGCCTGCTCTACCACGAGCCCATCCCAGACAGCAAGGAGCTGCAAAAACAACACCAGATGACTGAGCTGGTGCTGGAGGTAAAGTATCAGGAAAAGGGATTCAACAGAAAACGAGAGAGGATGAAAAGCAGGGGTGACTTTAAAAAGGAAATGAGATGTCAGTGGAGGAGATAAAAGACAGAAATGAGACAGTTTACTTTGCTGGCAGTGATATGAGAGGAAGAACAGTCAAACAGAGGCTTATAGATGACCCCATGTTAGTGCTCCAATAACCAGAGAGTGAAGTGGTGAGACATAAACCTCCAGAGCTTTTCATTTCAGTGTTAATATGTATGGGTTTCTTCAAGGTCAGTGTATGGACTCTATGGGTGCACAGCAGAGTCGAGTGAGATGCAGCACTGTCACTTCAGGTTATTTCAGCCTAATTCAATGTGCATTTCCATCCCATAGAAATGCAGGAGGCAGATTCTCCCCGTGGCTCTCCTCTGCTGGCAGAAATAGGCCAAGAGCTCTTGTGTTTATTGTGTTTTTCAGCTGCAGGCCTGAAGGGCGAAACTCTTCGTCGGTGGTCCTGTCAAAATAAAAGAAAGACTTGAAGGTGTTTTGTATTCGGCCTCGACCAAGCAAATGGGAATATGTTTAATTGATAGATTACACAAATCTCTCTGTTTGAAACCCATATAGTAGGAAACAGTACGCTGTGCCCCAGATCATATTGCACATGGCCGAGGGCAAGCTGCTCTTTGATCTGTTGGAGGTAATGTGAGACCAGACTTGCAGTCCTGATATTAGCTTCTCTTATTTTACACGACACAGGTGTGGGTCATGTCGCAAGAGTCAGCCACTCATAAAACCACGTACAGTGAGTTTATAAAAAAAAAACTGTCACAGCTGACTGTACGTGAGTGTCTGCTGGTGCTTACTGAGCAGATTAAGTATATGACATCTGTGCTAATTTGTCCACAATATCAACAATGCACTGATTGAGACATTTTTGTTACCTGGTGAAAAAACAAGTGGTTAGATATAATTTAAATTAGTAAAAATAATGTACTCAAGTTTTGTAGTTTCCTTTCAAGTACTTGAATATTTTATGATATTTTATATTTCTACTAATTCAGAGAATCATTTCACTTAACTGAATTTATCTGACATCCACACCTATTTTCTGGAGAGAGGGATGCAACAAGTTACTTTCAAGATGTAGATTGTGTATAACACTTGGTATAAAATAAAATTGTTAAAATTAAATTTACATTGATAATATTTAATTGCTGCCAAGGTTAAAAGTGAAGGAATCTACAAATGTGAAATACAACTTCTGACCAGGATCATTTTGCAATATGTGTGCTTTTACTTTTTATATTTTTGGTACGTTTTTACAGCCTTTAAATAATAATAAATATCTTAATACACTACTTTTTTTTGGAATAAATTATCTTTAACCTTCTCCCACCGGTGGTACCAGTGGAGTTTCTTGTTAAAAAACAAATAATAAGATTTAAATGGTGCATTATTTCCATTTTTGCTTGGAGTGTTTTCCACAGTTCTATCCTTCAGTGTTAAACTGAGTGTAAGCATATAAATTGTGCACAAATGCACGCATGTCCTTGTGTACTAAACAAAATGTTGATCCACTTTGCTCCATAGCACCACTAGTGGTCAAAAACTCCACAGCACACCTTTAACTTCATGAGTCTTTTCCATCCTTTGTGCAAGGACAGTCCAGTTATTACTAGAGCTCATCTACTGTACTTCACAAAACAATTGCCAGACCATTTATATATACACCACTTTGGTTATATTTAGCACAGTCTGGGTCATTATGTAACTGTATCCCTATGTCCTCGGGGCAGCCTGAGCACCTCTGTCATATTGCCAACTTTGGTCCTGCTGCCAAGCTTCCATTCATTATTCTTTTCATAAATGCAGCCTCATTTATTATTCTTACTTAACTGTCATTTTTCTTTCCACAACTCAGAACTTAAAATAAATTATTATTATTTTTTTGGTGTGTGTGTGTGTGACTTTACATCTTATGTATTTAGTTCTGATATTACAGTTTCATGGTGTTTCTCTTTTGGCTGCAGCTTGCAGCTCAGGTCATGGAGGAGAAGGACATTGGCTTTGGAATGGTTGACTCCCACAAAGATGCAAAGGTGGCAAAGAAACTGGGTGAGGATATGTATTCATCCCTTTACCTGATTGCTACTCACAAATCTTTAAAGAGGACTGCCACTGATTACAGTTGTCTAGTTAAAAGTCCAATCACATCAGGAGCAGTTTTTAAATGAATGCAATGACATTTAATTTGCTTTGATCACAGGTTTGGAGGAGGAGGGAAGTGTGTACGTTTTTAAGGCGGACAGGGTGATCGAGTTTGACGGTTTGCTCTCTGCTAACACCCTGGTGGAATTCTTGTTGGATGTGAGTTGACTTATTTAGATTCCCAGCTGCTAGCACCAATCACCAGCAGTCTTGCCAAAGCTCACAGAGGTCTGCTCCAATACTTTGTTTTTTTTTCTCCTGTATGTCACTAGTTGTTGGAGGAGCCAGTGGAGGTGATAGGAAATGCTCTGGAGCTGAGAGCCTTCGACAGGATGGAGGAAGATATCCGTCTCATTGGATACTTCAAGAGTGAAGACTCTGAACGTGAGTTTGAACATGTATTTTTTTTGCACAGCTGATGGCCTCGTCAGCTGGGTCTGCGATGGGCCTTCAGCAGCTCATGCCCTTCATTATAACATGCATTTTAACCCCCTCATCTCCATGGATTTACAGATCCATTTTTACCGCTGCTGCACACACAGCTGCCACTGCCTGGTCCCCTCTCACATAATGTGGACCAACTGAGTCTAGTGTAGTGTCGTTTACTCGCTGCAATGAGCTGCAGCCACATCCCATCTGACCAAGTGTGGGAGCATTAAGCTGAGGTCAAAGTTGAGCTATTTCCGCTCCCTGACGTGCAAATGTCAAGTATACAACAGTCAAGGAAAGGACAAACAGATGTTTGATCATGAAAACAAGAGCACGAGAAAAAATGTTTCCTTCATACAGTATCACAGCACTGTAGTAACTCCTTCTGTCTCTCGTTGTTTCTCCTTCTAGACTATGAAGCATTTAAAGAAGCTGCAGAGCAATTCCAGCCGTACATCAAGTTCTTTGCCACATTTGAGAAATCTGTAAGTTGCAAATAAACACACAAACAATCAAGCAGATGAATGGTGAGTGATGTGGTTTTGTTGCTTTAGGTGGCCAAGGAGCTGACCCTGAAACTGAATGAAGTAGACTTCTATGAGCCCTTCATGGAGGAGCCTGTTACCATCCCAGGAAAGCCTCACTCTGAGGAGGAGCTGGTGGAGTTCATAACTGAACACAGACGGTGAACATAGTGCAACTCCACTTAATATATATATATATACCAGTTTTTTAATATTCATATATTATAACATCTAATGCATTTTCTCTGCCATTAGACCAACCCTGCGAAAGCTCCGTGCAGAAGACATGTTTGAGACCTGGGTGAGTGTTCACCGCCTGGCACCAGAGGCAAATTTAAATCGTTCATTTTAATTTTTTTTAAACATTTACAGTAACATAATTTTCCCTTTTCTTCTTTTTAGGAGGATGACATCGAGGGCATTCATATTGTGGCTTTTGCCGAGCAGGAGGACCCTGGTAAGAGCAAATTATACAGTGTGATGTCACCGTTACTGCTACTCCACAAGTTTCACAGCAACTTCTGCAGTAACTCCTCTGTTGTGTAGTTAACCAAGTGAGAGGCAAGTGGTACATAAATTAAGAGCCATAAAAGTGAAATATAGAACTAATCAAGTCAATAAAATCCAATACAAAAAACAAACTGGATAAATGGGTAATAAACATTTAAAAACAAGAAGGAAATAATAGTAAAATGCTTGAAAACTAATTGCAATAAAACTGATTAAGAAGCCAGGTTTAAACTTCCCAGTTGGAGATTGTCACTTACATCTGCTCTCAGATTCTCAGGCAGCTTGTTCCAGGAAAAAAAAAAAAAAGCTTCACCAAAAGCTTCAAAGGATGTGAGGAGTCTTCCTGTTTATTCATCACAAGCATGACACATAAATACACTGCTGACAGACTTTGTACTGCTTTATAAACCAGTGAAAGAATTTTACAATCAATTCACAAAAAGAGCATTAAAAAGGCTATAAAGCAATAGTTTGAAATTTGAGAACCCTTTTTTTTTATTATTTAAATTGTTTTTATTTGATGTTGGTTCCCTCCAGATGGTTATGAGTTCTTGGAAATCCTGAAGGAGGTGGCCAGAGACAACACTCACCTACCTGAGCTCAGTATCGTCTGGATCGATCCTGATGACTTTCCTCTAGTGAGTTTGACACTTGACAAAAATGTGGATAGATACAATATTGCAATTACAGTTTTCAGGTCTAACTCTCTCTCTCTCCCTGTCAGCTGATTCCCTACTGGGAGAAGACCTTCAAGGTGGACCTGTTCAGACCACAGATTGGAGTCGTTAATGTGACAGATGTAAGACTCCTGACAACCTGTCCAACCCACCAGTTTTTCTTGACATTTGTTGACCTGTGTGTGCATGTGTGTGTGGGTGTGTGTGTGTGTGTGTGTGTGTGTGTGTGAGCAGGCAGACAGTGTGTGGATGGAAATGGATGACGAGGAGGACCTGCCCACACCTCAGGAGCTGGAGGACTGGATCGAAGATGTTCTCTCCGGCAAAGTCAACACTGAGGATGATGATGATGATGATGACAATGACGATGATGATGATGATGACGACGATGATGATGATGACGATGATGATGACGATGATGATGATGACAACAACAATGATGATGATGATGACGACAATGAAGAAGACGATGGTAACGGAGAGGATGATGACGATGACGATGACGATGACGATGACGACGATGATGATGATGACGATGAGTAATTCATACCTTTGGACGAGTAAATTCTTCAGGCTGAATCTAACATGGATTTCAGATGACTGAAAATGATCACTTAGAATATTTGTACTGAATATGTGCCTGATAATAATATTAAAACTATTTGATATCTATAAATGTCCATTTTTGACAATGTAAATAAGCCTGGAATGGGTTCTGGGAATTAAAATAAAAATATATGTATATCTAAATATTTGGACCAGACATATGGCAAAAAATATAAATTATAGATAAATGACTGGTAATATTAAAGGACTGCCACTGTCAACAATCCTGTCATCAAATAATTTCTTTGTTGCATCCAGGACACTGTGAAAGCCTCAGACCTCCACTGTGTACTTCCTCCAAATGTTGAACAACAAGCAGTAGGTTATGGAAGTGACATTTCTGAAAGAAAATATTGTATTTTTTACTTCACTACTTGTATTTACTTCTCAGATTAAATAGAAAAACTCACAATATATATTTAGTTTCTGTGGTGCAGTGCTCGGCAGAAGGTTGTGGGATTGAAGCACTGTGTGTACTTTATATATTTTCCCAGTGTCTGCCTGTCCAGCTCCCTCCCACAGATATGTTTGTTGGGTTTATTGACTATTCTAACTTGGCCTTGAGGCCTCTTTGTGTTGGCCCTGCAATGGGCTGTGATCATGTCCAGGGTGCCATCCATTTCCATCCAGCCTCCTGCAACCCTGCACTGGTAAAGTGGATATAACAGAAGGACAGAAGACAATAATTCAGTGTTTGCCAACCTGTTTAGTTTATGAACCTTAACAAAACTCAAATGTCTAGCTGGGGTTACTTAGAGAGGATTGCAAAATGTAAATTTGTGCAGCTGATTTCTTACTTGTTCATCTCACAATCCCTCCATATCACACTTTAATACAGAATTTGGGATTTGTACTTACTATCTGTGAATTAAGTGAAGTAAAGAGTCTGAATACTTCCTCTTCCTCGGAGTAGCACTTTTGAAAATGTGATTTCTTTTACTTACCGTCTGTTCAATCACATGAGTTAAGACTCATTGCCCTCAGTGTCAATAAACCAAAGAGTAAATGTGTTTTTCAGCACATCCTGTTTCAGGTAATACAACTTAAAATGTTTAGTTACGAGAGAAGACACATTTTCTGCCCAGGGGGTTGTAGCTTTGAAATTGTAAAACCACATGCTGACAATCGTTACTTTCAAAATCAAACCACTGTGTTCATGAATCCATCACTATCTTTTTGTCTTCATTAGGTTTATTTCTCACTAATGGGGCAGGCACATGGAGGTAATACTGTCTTTACGCCAGTGGTCAGATACAGGAAATCTCATCTGAATGCAAATTCCTGCTGTTTCTCTTCCTGCTCTTTCACTTCGCCTCGTGGTCTTTTTTCTGTTTGGCGACTTGTTGCTTTCTTCTCTTTCTTTTCTGTGGCTCATTGCTTCTCTTCTCTCTGCACAGAGTGAAAGAAAAGACTGACATACAGCGGCAGGGGAGGTTTGTTTTGGGGCTTTACACGTGCATTTACACAGACATGCAACCAAGTCCATATTCTGTTTGAAAATGTGTCACAAGCTCAAGCAAATATGTATTCATACTGGGAAGTTACAAAAAACAAACAAACAAAACAAAATACAGCAGACCCCTTCTCAAAAGAAATTTACATTTGGCACAAAATAACAGTTCTAGCTTATTATATCAATTTTTGTTATCAGACACAGCTAATAGATGGAAATGTTTGTATACTAATTAATATTAATTTAGCCTAAACTACTTAGCTAATGTGGTCTATATGTTTCAGTCTCAACTGTAGAAAAACAGCTGATTATAACATAATAAATAATGAATAAATAAGACAAATCTTAGTTTTTACGTGAGATTATATCAAATAAACTGTATGTGCAGCTGAAATGTTAAAAAGTTAAAAAGTTTCAAAGTAAAAGTTCATCACAATTGCATATAAATGCTTCCTTGGTTGAAAATACATTTACTTGAATTTGTTTTTTAGCCGACTGTGGCTCAGGTGGTAGAGCGGGTTGTTCACAAATTGTAAGGTTGGTAGTTTGATCCCTGGTTTTATCTGTCCACATGTTGTCCACACACACACAAGGACTCACACAAGTGAGTGCTGTGTGTGCAACAAACTTTGTAAAACCCTTTGTAGGTACTTAAGCTATAATTTACATATAAAAAGTCATTAAAATTAAATGATACTACAGGTGTAAGTGCATGTACCTGCAAGTATCTATCTTCAAGTGAAAGCAGTCATCACAAAGCTACTGCAAAATATATTTAAACTATAGTTTTAGTTTTTAACAGTGAATCTACTCTTCAAATACTCGACCAGTCTTCTTCCACTGCTGCTACAGCACCAGGTCACACACTCACTGATCATCATTACATAAAAAAAACTAAAAAAAAGATAATCAACTGCCCTTAAAAGGTCAATACAAATATTTATTATTTTTTTACAAATGTGACTTTGACACTGCTGCTGTGGTTTTACATGTTACGCTGTATAAAAAGAAGACAGGGACAATTTCATGACTCATCTGCATCACATTTGGGGAAACAATTTCTCTTTTCTTCTTTATGTTCTCTTTTTTCCTCTCTTACTCTCTTTCTGTTTGTCTCTCTCTCTCTCTCTCACACACACACACACACACACACACACACACACACACACACACACACACACACACACACACACACTTGAACTGCACATAAATGCTGAGCAAATCCTAAATATCTATAACTGAGGCACATGTGTAGTCAAGAAGAGAAGGTATTTACAGCCATCAACACTTCCTAGCAGTCCTAAAACAAAACTACACCGTCTGTGAGCACAGTAACACTCCTGTAAATATAAATTCACAACACAACAAGCCTCATAAATACAAACTTTTTTTTTTTCTTTTCTCAAAAAACAGATCAAATGTTGTTGTAGTTTAATTGATGCACAGGACAGTGTATCTGTTGTGGTAGGTAGGTGGCAGTAGTGTGACACTCTGGTGTCCCCAGAGAAAATACTGATTGTAGAAATACTGTCATTCGATTTGGGTCATTTACATTGAATGAATTCATTTTTCTGCACTTGTTTAAACACTTCCAGCATGGGATGTTTGATTTTTAAGAGACATTTCAAACTGAACTTCCTAAAATCTGGTCTCACATTTAGTTGGTGCATTAGGTGCGTTTAGGTTGTGTCATATTGATGAATCAATGTTAAAGAGCAAAACAGTACAAGTTAAACATGAGACATGAAAAGGTCAACTGCACGATCCTCACTGGCCTACAAAAAGATCAGTGCATGCTGCACACGCTGAATTGGATGAACTCAAATATAATGAGTAGTCAGTTTATTGACTGGACTTGTCTGTATTCAGTCGTACTGTGGTTGGCATTCAGTCCAAGAGACTCCTGTGATTTGTCTGACATTTACAAAAACCTCCTCAACTATTTACAATTCAGCTTCCTCATTAAATACACCGCAGACAGACGAGGTTCATGAAAAAAAATTCTTTGACAAGATTTAAAAAAAACTCATTCAAGCAATGCACGATTTTGGTATAAAAAGTCTGTCAGGATAAAGTATATTCACATATAAATACTGTACATACATCTGTAATACAGAACAATTAAATAATAAATGCTAAGAGTTAAGAAAGAGTAGTTACGGTGAAAAGGGGTTTATATCAAATGTCCTGGTCACTACAGTGACACTGAGGAGAAAGAGGAAACAGCTTAAGACAGAACCAAGTGAACACTACAGTTAAAAACCACACACACACTTTTGCATCTTAAAATCACACAATTCTCCCAAATCCAGAACTCCTGTATGCAGGCACAAGCTGGCACATGCAAAAAAAGGGAAGATGAAGATTTGTGAGGGTCATCTGTAGTGCATAGAGGAACAACTGAACTGTCTTCTGCAAATATCAGAACAGGAAAATCCAAGCATTTCCCCCCCTCCACTAGTTTTTCTGTCTTTTATCATCTTTCAAGTCTCAGGACAAAGACAGACACAAAGATACTTTGTGAGAAAACTACATAAACATAAGTACAAAAAACAGTACAAAAAGTTTTGTTTTTAAAAATGCAGTTGGGTAACTGTAACAGTCCACGGTTAAACTGAGGTTTCTGATTGGAGCAGCAGTATAAACTTGTGTGACTTGGGGTCGATGTACTCCTCAGTCAGTCGGATGTAAGGGATGCCCTTGATGGTGACAGCTAAGTTAAAGTCCAGACACCTCAGCAGGAACTCTGTCCCCTCCTTAATACCGCTGGTGACAGAAGCCTCGCTGACCAAAGTCCACTGATCAGCCATCCATCGCTCGGGGCCGTACTGCAGGGTCGGACCAGGGGCCAGATAGGCCTCAAGGAAGGCCTGGACACATGGAAACAGGAAATAAATCAGTTATAACGAAATATGAGATTTCCACTTATGAATGATTAAAACAATATTTAAATTTTATTGCTGTTTTATTTGCAGAGTTTTGCCAACATTCCTAAATGCAAAAATAAAACGACAAATTACGCTTTTTTTCATTTGTGCCACTGAATGACATGTTTAGCATTGACTTACTGTAGTGATGACCACTTTTAATTAAGAGAATCAGATGCAACAAGTCCATATAATGTTGGAATGACCTGGTGGTTAAGATCATGGTTGTCTTTTTTAATTTTATTTTGTAAGTTCTCATCTTGTTGTCTTACCCCCCACTAACTCCAGTGATTTTCTCTTATGAGAAATATAACAGGCAACATCAAAGGCTGAGCTGACCTTAGGACTCATGTTGTTGACGAGGCAGAAGGCGAGGTGTTTCTGGATGCTCTCCATGCTGTGGCAGTGCTGCCTCCTGGTGGTGCGGAGGTACTTCTGCAGGGCACGAGCCATGGAGGGGAATATGGCCAGAGCTGCTTCGCGCACATCCATAATGTCAGAGGGTGATGCACGCTCGTCCTCTTTCTTCATACGGCGAACATGTGTGAAGGCCTCTTCCACAGCCACTACCAACCTGAAACACACAGAGACATAACAGTTACCCTGCTGTTCTACATACGTGTTTTTACTCAGCAATACCAAGCCTGTTTGTTAATGTAAAGGATTTTCAGACATTCATACATACAGTAGGTGAAGGTTGATTGTGGAAGACACTCACTCCACTCCACACTACTGACTCCACAATTTCACAAAAATCTCATTTTTTATTAGACACGGTCTATTTCATAATATCTTCGAACACATCTGAAAGAAGACGTATCCGTTAAATTAACTGTACTAAACTAAAAATCTGCAGGTCACAGTTTGAGGTGATAATTATGTAACATTTATCGTTATTCTCGTCATATTGTTGCTGCAGCTCTAGCATCAAAATGACAGCACAGAGTCAGATTTGGTAACAGATAAAATACAAACTCCTAACATGGAGATCAGCATGTAAATTTGCCATCAAATCAACATAATGAGGCATGTGTCTGAAATTAGCTTCAGACCATTAAGCTGTTCTGCATCCATTCTTCTTGTCTCCTCATGTGTCCACTGCCAGAAGCTTTAGCTCAATTTTTTTTGTAAAAAATATTGCTTGTCTGTTCAGAAAGTGTAACAAAAAAACCTATTATACAACTCTAAATATTCATTCACTTTTCTTTTATCCAAAATTATATACTTGCTTACTATGACTATAAATTTGAGCAAACTTGTCAATGTAATATTTATTTGTATCATCTCCATAAGCTCCTGCCCTCTACCACACAGATCTTTTCCTCCCACGACTTACCTGGCCCTACGTTTGCGCACTCTTCTCTCGTAATCGGCCTCTTCGTAGTACAGCTCATTGTGGGCGCTGTCTTTACGTTTGGCGGCAGCTGTAACCATGGCCCGTGACTGATTTCCATTACTGGGCTGAGCCCCTGCAGCGTTTCCCGGGGCTGCACCAGAAGGACAGGACAGAGGAAAATTGTTTTTATCACCTTGAGGTGGAGGAAACAGGCCCTGACACCACCAAACCCCACCCCCCCAACAGTGATGGATGAGTTGTATCTCAATCTGAATCATGGATGGAAAAAGTCACACTGGAGGAGAACCCAGATCTTATCACTGGGAGTGTAAAACAACTGTGAATCAACCTCTCTGGTCAGTGTTATTCCTGTCAGTGTGTCCTCTATTGACTTTTGAGAAATATGCGAGGAGTTAATCTGTGTTACTTATCTGGGGCACTCTGCCAGTCTCAGTCCCACAACCTTTTAATTATAGCACTGAGAAAAGAGGCAAATTCCACTGGAAGCATCCGCATTCCTCCACAGACATCGCAATGCAGAAACCTTTTCATTGTGAGGGGGTTAGATTAATATATTCATTATTTTACACATCAAAGGCCACAGCGCTTGTCTGATCTGTGAATTTACTAGTTTGTGTGACAAAAACTAACAGAGCTTGTACAGCACTCTATGAGACTCCTCCGGAGTTTCATTGCAGGGGATTTGGTCCATATTCATGAGGAAGAGTAAAGTTTGGGGGGGAGGTTACAAAGAGTAAATGCTGCAGGTCAGGTAAGGATATAAATGATTAATATATTCATCTGCATACGTGTGGTTATGCATGAGTGTGTGCAGGTGAGAGAAAGTGAATGTACAATCATCATGCGAGTGTCGGCTGTGGAGAGAATCAGATCATTTGCACAAGAAGCATTGTAAATATTTTCCACTGAAAACATGGGTAAACACAAGCCTCTCTTACCTCCTGGCCTACATATTCATTTCGTGGGAAGAGTGACTGAAGAGGGTGTGTGTGGTGGGGGAAAAAGACAAGAATGAGCTGGAGACAGGGCTTAGTGGGAGCAAGAAGAAATGTGGGAGTATGTGAGAAATGAGCGTTACTCTGATGAATTATTTAAGGCTTGAAATTCGCGGTCCCCTTGAGGCTTTCCCGTTGCACTTTGATAGGGAGTAAGGGGGGGGTGGGGTGGATGGGAATTGCTGTGAGGACACCATATCCCATACTGCATCCCTGCTATACACCAACAAATCCACAGTGTTGTGCAGCGGGTGGAGGATTAATGGGGGGGGTGGGGGAGGCAGAAAACCCTTTTAACCACAGGGAAGAGTGCAGTATGTGGCATTACAGGATGTGTGTGTATGTGGGTGCGGGGAGGCTATATATCAAAAGCATTGTAGCACTGCAGTTGGAGTATGTGTGTGTGTGTAGGGTGCAGTGTACTGATGCAGTGTATACATTATGTCAGAGATGGAGGCTTCAAAGTGCGGTGAAGATGGAAGGAAGTGAACCTTGAAATTAGCAGCTTCCTGTGATAAAGTGCTGTGCAAAGTGATGACAGGGATTTTTTTTTTTTATCTGTACTTACTGTCAAAAAGGTATGTTCTCAGTTTGTTTTTAAAAGCTGCTCGTGGAAGAGATGGGGAAAGAGAGCATCACCACAAAAGGTAGCAACAAAAGGGAGATCAGCACGAATGATATATAGTTTAAGTGTAAATTATGGAGACATACGAGGTGACTAACCATCTACGTTGTAGACCTTTAACCCAGCCAGGTGTTTGGCAGCTCGGTGCTTAGAGGCGGAGAGGAGGGCGGGGTTATGAAGTGGAAAATCTCTGTAGTAATACTCCAAAATGGATAATGCTGCTCTTTGAATGCTGTGTGAAACAAGACAAGAGAAAACTTAGAGACAGGAAGAGTTTACTTTACAGCTGAAGTTAAGATCATGCTGTTCAATATCCACAAATAAATCCACATGAATCATACAGCAAACATGGCTAGAAGGAGTCAAATTCAGTAGTCTGCTGCATATATATCCTAAATACTGCTACAGAAGCACATTTACAAGAGCGATTTTTCAGCCAAACCAATTGTCAACAGGGCAGAGGGATCTCACGCTGACGTCACTTCCTGCTTCTTCTCCGATCTGCACATTTTGCCCAGTGCTAACACTTTAGCGTTAGCATGCAGTTGAAATCTTGAGTTTTATGTATAAAACAAGTGGCTAATCACAACGCCACTTATTGCTTCGCACCCAGTTTATTTTTTCAAGTGTCATATGCCAGGGGTGTCAAACTCGTGCCATGGAGGGCCAAAACACTGCAGGTTTTCTTTCCAGCTGGTCACTAAAGCAGGTGATTTTAATCATGAACACCTGCTTCAGTTTGAGGGAAGGAGCTCATCAGTGAGATCAG
>OOFC01047801.1:24880-49055 GCA_900323345.1 Pseudochromis fuscus
AAAGGAGTACCATATGCTTTGGTGTTGGGAGAGTTAACACTGTGAGGAAATCGAAGCTGCTCCCTCCTGGCACAAAGTCACAATGTCTAAATCTCACAAAAGCAGCATGGACAGTCTCGGTAACAGACTTGGCGCTCTCCCTATGACTCACTCACACACACACACACACACACACACATAGAAGCAAGATCGTATCCTTATGTCATAGGCATGCGAGTAAACATGGAGGATTATTCATATCAGCTTTCCCCAAAGTGGCATTTGGCTGGATGCTGCAGCTAATCTCAGTCTGTGAGAATGTCTCTCTGCTCTGGAGACTAGTTACTGTTACAACAGCTCTGCTATTTAATAAAGCAGCAAACCAAAACGCACTGACTGGAGTGGACTGATGGTTGATTTTGGTAGCGGTGGTCACGCTGGTGCTGCTGTGCTGTTTCGACACGTTAGTCTGGAGGGCTAACGCAACACAATGGCAGATTACCTTACACTGTGGACAATGGACATAAGCTAGAAACTGACAATCACACACCGTTGAGGAATGTGTGTTATTCCTGCTAGGAGGGGGAAGCTGAGCAGAGGTGGCAAAATAGGCCAGACCTCTCAGGAAGAAAATATCTTAGTCACATTAAATGCTGTTTGGGATATTACTTTATTTTTTTTTAAGTCAGCACGTATACAAATATGCTGCTGTTGTGACGTTCCTTTTAAATATGCAAGTTATCGTGACACACACACAATAAGGACGTGCTCCCTTTTACTGTAGATTTCAAGTAGGTCAGGGGCACTGTGGAGGAGCCCAAGGCAGAGTTCGCTATAAAAAGTAATATCTGTAACTTCTCTTTCTTTTCCTCTTCTCCTCCTCCTCCTCCTCTTCTTCCTTTTCTTTTCTTTTATTTATTTATCTATTTTTACTTTCTCATTAGCTTTCTTTGAGTTTCAATGCCTGAAATACTCTGCACTGAAGTCTTACATTTTGGGAAATATGCATCTTCAGGAGATAACTCAGCATAAAAACAAGATATAGCTCCTCTGACTTTGTACAAAGACAATTTTCCTACCAGCGATCTAACAGTAACAACAAAGGAAAGACTGTTTCTAGTTTTGTGCTAAGCTAACAGACAGATGTAAGTGTTATTGATCTTCTTATCTAAGTCTCTGCAAGAAAGCAAGTAAACATATAAATATTGAACCGTGTCTTCAAACAGTGATCACAGTATACGACTGCATCTCTAATCCTTGAAGCGCCGACTTACTTCAACATCCACTCTGTCTTTCAGCTGCATTATCAGAGCATGTTGCTTCTCTGTATCTACTTAAAACCTATTTCGCTTGCGGAAATAGCTTTTCTAAATCAGCTTTGTGGAATGACTGGTACCAGTTTGCTTTGCTTTCAGAGCCATCAGGCATAGCAGTTACACCCAGTATCACAGACACACACACACACGCACACACTTACACTGTACCGCTGCCCTGTCCGTACAAATCCGTCTAGGCCTACAAGAGGGATGCTAATCCTCTGACCTATTTGATCCCTTGTCACTATTGTTATTCTGTATCAGGCATTGGGCAGCCAGCTGTGTGAGGATGCGTTTATAGGGTCATGACACAGAGTTCATACATGGATTACTGGGTCTTGCTTTATTCTAAAGGGACGTGATTACTGCAGAGACAGTTTGAAGGTGCTTCATTCTGGCATGGCATCCTATTTCTGTCTGTGTGTAGTTTTGAATCACTCCAATCTACACATTAGTGGATAATATTAAACAATACCTGGACCTCGTCTCCGGGGTCTGTTGCCGGTGTAGGTTCTCCAGGCAGGGGCTCTCCATTGTGAACGGGGGACTCCTGAGACGGCGAGTCGGGGGGATTGATGACGACAGATCTCTCAGAGCGACTGCTGTCTTTGCTGCTGCTGGCTTTGTGTCGCTCACGACTTCGATCTCTGGAAAACGAGCATGAACACACACACACAGTGAATGCAGAGTGTGATACAAAGGTGATATTGTATCATAAATATAAGATGGAAATCCTGCACTACAACATACCGATGTTCTCAATGTTAATTAATGTGGAGATTATTTTCTGATGAACAGTTATGCCATCACAATTTGCTACAGCTTAATCCAGAGTTTATATAGGCCACACAAAATTACACAGATATCCCTCATTTAAAAACCTAAAAATAAATCAAAATAACTGTCAATATAGATCAATTAATCATATTTATTTTATACATGCAAGCAAAATATCCAGCTTGTTTGTGAATAGACACTAGGATTGATTGTTAGGAACTTTTCCAGCAACAATTTTTGTATCATATTTATAAAAAAATCAAGTGTTTGAACCAAATGTGTATTTTAAAACATTGCCACTTTGTGTATTTTCTGAGAGGAAACTAGATAATTTGGGGTTTGGGACTGCTAGTTGGACAGCTCAATCGATTCCTCCCATTTTATAGACCAAAGGATTGACTAAAATTGAGAAAATAATACACAGATTGATCAATCAAGAAACTTATAGTTGCAGGACTACATTGCAAAAAGCTGTTGGAAATGGACGGTAATAATATTTCAGTTGACAATCACAGACATCAGAGATGGACAGGACGAGAAAGAAACGAATCTCTCATTTGTGGAGTGTAGACCGAGTCTATCACTGAAATAGGTTAGAACCACTCAACTGTGACGACCCTAATCCACAACCTCTGTCCGTCTCAATCTCTCGCCTTTTCTCTCCCCTCGCCTCTCGTCTCATGTATTTGTCTACCTGCAGCAGCTCAAAGTGAGGACAAACAAGACAACCTGATTGTTCACTGAAGGCATTCCTGTAAAAATACCAAAGCAATGACCGGGGTGTGAGATCCAGCATGGTGGAAACAAATCCACGTCCAGGGAGGGACCATTAGAGAGAGAAGCAGACAGTCAGATGAAAAGACAGACAGACAGGAAGCATACCCATGTCGGTTTGATCTCCCAGAGCGACTGGAGTGATAGGAGTAGCCAGAGTGGGTCGACTCGGTGTCCATTCCAGCGCGGTTCAGAGCCGGCGATTGGGCGGGTGGGGATGAGGAGGGACTAGTCGTATGGCAGAGAGGGTAAAGTTGGCAGCAGTGTTCAGCAGGAGGAATGGGTTGCTATAGAGACAGGCCTCAGGAATCCACAACGACGGACAACTTCCCCAGAGAGCAGCTTTACAAACCACATTGACCTGAGGGACACACACACACAGAGTACAGTGTGAGGGGCTGTGTTGGAGCCTGCTCACAACATCTAACAAATAATGCATCAGATATACAGGACATGCCTTTCTATAGAGGACTGCCCTTCAATGTATTTTCAAAGGGAACAAGATGATGATTAAAATATTATAGCTACTGGATGAGCAGATTAGATCATCAATCATTTATGTATCAAACAAGAAAATTAATCAAGTCTCCTGCAGCTGTAAGATGAGATATTGTTACATTTTTATACTCTGCAGACTGAACTTGGAAACATTTACAAGACAAACTTTATTTGGAAATGCTGACTTAAAACTGGGCTTTCAAAATTTGTTTCCAGGAAAATGTAAGAGCTCTTTTTATAGCAAGTTTGTGAGTGCATATTTAATGCCGATGTGTCTAAATACATCCACTTTAGGCTTTCTTGTTAAAAAATAATGCACCACAAGGGACTTCCTGGTTAAATAAACGTTGAATAAAACATACAAATGTTTCTTTATCCAGAATCCTACTGGTATACATGAGGTGGAAGAAACGAACAGAGATCAGTGCCTCTAATTTCAACTGATGCTATCAGACTTTCTTGAGATGCTTGGAAACCATGGCTGCTGGCAGGACTGTAATGAAGCTGATACACCTCCCCCCACCATGGCCACTACCAACAGAAACTAATGACCAGAAACCAAAAAGAGGGTCTCTGGTTTTTTCATACTCTTTAAATTAATTCAGCAATTTAGAAGTCCTTTCAGGCAGTTCTTCCCCCAAAATAAAAGTCTGAATAATCTGTCAAATCCTTGACTACATGCTCAGCAATACAATTCTGGGGAATATATCATCGGGTTCTTATTTATTTATTAATTCAAGGCCAGAAAAAGTAGAGTAATGTGAACATATTAGGTCTGAAAATGCTGCTATCAGCTAACAAAATATCCACCATGTGTAAATTTTTAATTAAATCCCCACTGGTTGGTTAAACCCACAAATTCACAAAAATTGGAACAAAGCTGTGGTACTTCCTAAAACCAATTTACTCTAAGCTGCACTGTACTGAATGCAATATTAATGATATATATTTTTTTCATTCTTGGATTTAGACGGCATCTCTCAGACTCACTTCCCGGACCCTAACGTATGTCGTCTGATGTATGCATGAGGATGTCTCAGTGCCTCACCATGCATGACCATTCATTTAGACCTCAATCTACACCCTGTCTGCATCCCAGCTGTTGTCCTGACAACCATCTGCCAATCACCATCCACAGCACCGTTTCATTTTACTAGCTGGGATTATTCTGCCCATCAGTTACAGGCTATTTGTTATCTTTGTATTCAATGATGCATACAAATACTAAAATAGCCCATTTAGTATATTTGGAAGGAAACGTCATGGAAATTATATTCTGGAAATAATGGTTGGAGGGAGACACTGCTATGTAACTGATTTCCATTAAGATGGGTTTGAACGTTTTTCTTTTCTTCCACTATCCATCATTGGGAATGTCCCCAGTGTATATGAGAAAGCACAGATTTTCCCTTAGGTATTGTCATGTGATGCATATACATTATATATTAACATTATTACAGCCTATAGTATGTGTCAGAAAAATGCAACAATTTGTTTCCTCTTACAGATCTTTATCATTCAGGTGTAAAGATGTTGCTGTGGTGACTAAAAAAGCACAAGTGGCTGCATCAGTGACTGATGCAGCCACTTGTGCTATTGAAAGCAGGGGAACATAATGTTGGAACAAGGCAGAACTTGCACATAGAGAACACACAGAACTTCAATAAATAATGGGCTTGAACATACTGGAACAAACCACTTGCAGGATCAAAGCTGATATTGCAGCATCAAATTTTTATATGCAAACCAGTGTTTTTACAGGAAATGACATATGTCTCATTTTTAGCCCACATTTGGAGCGTCCACTGTTGCCGTGGCAACACTGGAGGCAGGAGGCCCCTGTCTGGCAGTGATAATCAATCACCCCTGCCGAGAGTAAATTTGTGTGATACACTTATGTGTGAGTGTGTGAGAGGACCGAGGGTTAGGGGGGTGGCACAGCGAGAGGGCACAAAGAGCAAACAATGGCTTCTCATCACACCCAGCATCAGCACGGTTAAATGAATAAAAGCTGTTAACCCCCTGAGTGCTGATCTCTGGGCGCGTGGCAGTGGTATGTGGGCCAAGATCATTCCGCTGAGAAGCCACTCATCCACGAGACGAGCATGAAGAGGCATAGTGAACCAGGCCATGTGGAAAATCGAAGCCACGGGGTAAGAAAAACTATCACTTACAAACCAACGATAAGTATGAATAAAGCATGCGGGAATAACAACGTGCATCAGAGATGTGTGGACGGCTGCTTACTCTGAGTCAGTCCAAAAAAAAAAAAAAAATTAAAATCAGGAGTCCACTGTGAGGGAGCCTGTGTAGAAAATACACTCCTCAGTGATGCACAGTTGCATTGCTGCAGACCGTTCTGGTTGGCTGCACAGAGCAGAGACTCACAAGGGCAGAAACTGACACTAATGCAAAACAAACACTCATTAATGTGTTTGTTTAGCGGATGTAGGCTGTTGCACAGTGGGAGCTACTGTAATTACACATGGTCCGGCTCAGAGGTGCACACACACATGCTGTGATGGACAACATTTGTTATATTATTATTCGAAAGAGAGAGCATAAACCAACCATCTTGCAACAAATGCATGTGGGGGCTACAACATGTGAGGCGCTGTGCAGCATTTCCCCCGCTGATCCAGTTCATTAATTAATAATAGACCCGTAAATATGGGATTTTAGCGTAATGTCCTTGGCTGCAGGGACATTTATCCTCTGAAATAGGCAGGAAGAGAGGGGTGTGGAGTTTGAGATTCCATTAAAGTGTCCAATGCTGTATTGGCACCCTAAATGGCACAGATCAGTCTCATAGCTCATCCAAGGCACATGCTGAGGGCCTGGTTACCATGGCATCTGTGCCCTCCCTCACGCCCACATTAGCCCCTGTGCCTTCCTTTCTCCATGCACACCCTGCCCTGGTGGCATTACGCCATAATCTGCCAGATGCAGCAGCTGGCAGTCTGCTGTGTGAGCTTATTTCTTGTATAGATTGGTTCACAATTTCAATCTACAAACTACGAATTTTCCAATCTGATGTGCAAAATTTGCAACAGATAGTATGAGACTATTTTCATTATTGATTCATCTGCTGATTTTTTTTTTTGTGTGTGTGACATTCAGCTCTTTTAAATCAATGAACGCCAACACCCTATCAGCCAACAGTGATATCTTAGTGACCTGGACTAACTAGTTGCATCTTCTCTATTTCACCATAATAAAATACATTCTTTGAAAGTGCTGATGGAAACATACCAAGCTGACACACACATACACATGAGTAACACAGTCTGCTAATCTGGGTAAAACCCTCTCTGGAATCAAACAAAGGTTGACACAGTGTGTGCCAGTGTTATTTAAAGTGATTACAACCTCCAATCCCTCTGTGGACTTCAAATAACCCAAAGGAACAGCTGCTCATTAACATATTAGATTACTGATAGACTAAAATCTCGAAAACTGAGCTGAAGATGCAAATTCCCTTTGAAATAGTCCTTTTTTCCTCATTTTGTGGACCTCACTTTTAGGCTATATGATGCGATTAGAAACTTCTTCCTTTCATTATTTGCTGCAGGCAGGTATTTGTTAGATATTTGCAAAGGTATGCGCAGAGAGCAAACCTGTGACCTTTGAGTGCCTGGATGGAGTCTGGTGCTGTTTCACACCCCCACACACACCCACTCAGGGTAAAAGGAGAAAGTTAAGACCTGACACAGTTCTCAGGAATGCAAACTTTAGAGCCCTCTGATGCATTCATGTGGAACTAAATAAAAGTACAGTAGAAAGGGAGGAAGGGAGATGGTGCGGGTTGGGAGGCTTGCGGAAGAGATACCTGAGTACATTTTTTAGTGCAGTGCTTTTATGTCTGTAAATACGCCACTCTAAACTACTATATAATGCATCACGCCACCAAGCTCTGAGGGATACTAATGCTCCTCTTTAGCCTGAAGGTAACTCAAGTTCTCATTACACCTCTGACAAGCTGCGCTGCCAGTCATAAAATATAGTTTAGAGGAGAACAATGGCAACAAAAGCACTGCCAGCACTAGTTTCTTTTGATCATTCTTCTGTTGGATGACTCATCTATTCAAGGGCTTCCCAGATCTCACAATGTCCCCAGTCTCTCGGCGCAGGACCTATCAGCACTGCTTAATAATAAATAACAGTGGGTGCTGCACGGTTTCACTGCAGCATCATGCCTCTGAGAGACACAGAGGGAGAGGAGAGGCAGAGGAGACACACGTGTGAAGCCGCTTTAGTCATAGTAACACCTCATCCAGCTGTGCGCAGTGTGCGCTCCAGACAGCTGCCGATGATGGCGATACACACCGTCACCCTGATCCCAAGCGTCCTTTATTTATTTTATTTTAAGCTGCTGGGTTTGACAGAGGAAGGGATGTTACTTCTCTGTTACACAGCTGCAGTTTGGGTTACAGCAGATCACGTTTCAGTCTCATCCTGATCCCCATTACGCACATTAGGCTACAAAATCTAAATCAGCTCAAACAAACCATGCTTATTGCTTGCTAGACTCTGTATTAACATGTCAAATGTACCAGAGAAGGGTCCGAATAAATACTACGGTTATCCCCCAAATAAATAAACCCGGGTTACCTTACGTCTACATCTGTCTGGAGAGAAGGAAACCATTTTTTCCACGACGGCAGCATTGAACTTCATCAGCAATTCCTGTGAGGTGGTGTGTCTCCAGTTTTCAGGCAAGGACAGCGTATACCGGGTTGTAACACACACAGCATCACGATAATGCATTCATTCGTGTACGTACCTTTGTGTCAGGAGTGTTTCATATTCCTTCACCTGCGTCTGGATGTCAGTGAATCTGCCGCTGGCTGCTGCTGCTGATGTGAGGCGCGTCTGTGCGGAGAGGCAGCACCCTCATACGAGCCTGGCCATTGTGGTGAGCAGGACCAGAAAGGGAGGCAGCATGGATGTACAATACTCTCAAATACACTACAATGAGTGTTTTCTGCCGTGGCCCACAAGAGGTCGTCTTTTACGACTGCCTCAGAACTGTCACAGAGGGGAGGTTATAGTATATATGACCTGTGTAATTTAAAATACCTCGTGTACTACTGACAGCTCCATTGCAAAAATCACATGTTATATGAGGAGTTGGACACTTCAAGAAAAGTTTCTCTGGGTTCACTATTTAATCCCACAGAGGTGCCTTTCACCTTAATTTCAAAATAAAGGCCAAAGTATAAATTACCAGATCATAAACTGACCTATAACCTTAACTTCTAACGAGAGTTTATTAAACTATAAGAAGTGTCACAAGCTCTTTAAATGTTCAGCATGCACAGCTTTATCAATGACGTCCTTAAGTGACATCTGCTGAACTTCCTGGTGCAGTCGTGTGACATTGTGTGAATTTTTGTACACCTGTCAAAACATATGTACGGAGCCCTTAAAGGGACATGAAGAAAAAAAAAAATTTGATGAAGAAGAGAAAAAAAAAGTGCCGGTATCTAGCGTGCACTAGATAACTATCTCGTGCGCTCGAGATAGCATTTCCGGTATACAGAAGAGTATGCATAATTTGCGCAAATCCTAAATTAATGAATTGTGAAAATTACTGAACACCGCCAGCCAGAGGCGTTCTGCCACTTTAAGGTATACCGTATACCGGAAATGCTAACTCTAAATAGTTATCTGGTGCGCATTAGATACACTTATTTTTTTCTCTTTCCAATTTTTTTTTCTTCATGTCCCTTTAGGGGCTCCGTACATATGTAAAATATATGTAACATTTGTCACAAATATGTAACATTACAGATCTTCAGGAATAAGTTCATTGTTGTCCATTTACACATTTGGAGAAATCAATTTGGATTCTTATGGGATTAAAAAAATACAGTAATTAAATTAATTAATCATAAAATACATGAATTATCCCATTAAAATGAATGATTAATTTATATGGTAAATGGCATCAGTTTGGTGATTAGTTTGAGCAATTCATGGAGCAACTTACAGAAAATGAAGTGTACATGCAGCTCTACTGTTACACTTAGATAAGAAGTGTCCAGCATTCAAAGATATGTGTCAGGGAAAACGGGCGTGGAGCAAGGACACCGAGGTAGATGCAGATAAGTTAAAGCAGGTTTTAATTCCAGGCAGAGATGTTCAAAAATCAGCAGGCAAAATGGCAAGGTCACAAGGCAAGACTATGACTAATAAAACAAGACATGAACATGAACATGAACATGAACATGAACATAAAGCTACATCATGCACTAAAGCTACAAACAAACTGGCCTCAAGACAGTGAGACACATGAGGTTAAATATACAAGGTAACGAGGCACAATGAAACACAGGTGGAGAGGGCAATCAGGGAGCAGGTGAGACAAGACAAATCAGAACAGGTGTGACACGGCTGACAGGACATGACACTTGGACACACACATGGAACAACACTACCAAAATAAAACAGGAAACATGAGACACAAGAAAACAGAAACAAGAAACATAAACTACACATAATTGACATGACAGATGGAAAGACACAGACATAGACTGAAACAACCATTGACACTAGAACACAAGAAACAACAGTGAAAACAGAGAAACTAAATGCAAGAAACCATGACAACAAAACACAGAATCATGACAGAATGAACCTAAAAGTATTTAGATACATTTTTATTTACTGATGGAGGAGTATTTTTTTTGTACAAAATTTAACTAAATATTTTATGGAGATCCGTAAGATCTTGGTAGTTTTGTGGTGCAGGAGTTATTACTGTAATCTCACAGCTGTTCAGTTTGGGTCTTTATATGTGGTGTCTGTGCCTGTGTGGTAATTCTCCAGATTCTCCCCCTCCCACCACAGTCCAAAGACGTGCTTGTTAGGTTCATTGGTGAGGATATAGGGTCGGCATGGATGGCTCCCTCCCTCTCTCTGTGTTGGCTCTGCGATGTATTGGAGATCTGTCCCGGATCCAATGCCAGCTGGGATAGGATCCAGTCTCCAGAGACCCAAGCAGACATAGATATTGAATGGATGGATAGCAAAGATCAAACAAATATTCAGAAATTTTCACAACTCTTTCTGTCATGTAAAATACTGAGAGTCTGAAGTTTAGATCACCTCTAAACTCTGGGTCCATTAAAAATGCTTTAACGTGGGTTCTGTGTAAATACCCAATCATGATGACCATTAGGATGGTGGAGATGGCTGATTAGTAAATACACCGGCACTTTCATGGTCTTGACACTTCACCCCGAATCTCTGGAGACAAAAAATGTGTCAGACGCGTGGATGTGCCACAAATTGCTTCTGTATACGATAAATTGCCAAAGGGCATTTCATCTCCAGCCAAATGACAGAGACAAAATGTAAGAAAGAGAAGGTCATTTTTCACTACTATGAAAAGGGTCACCCAGGACAAGGGGGCAAGAGGGGTAATGGTGGTAACAGACTGTAAGAAAAAGTGTTGCTCTCCTATCTTTTCTGTCTGTATTAAGAGTAAAATCAGCAGTAAAAATCTCATGAATGTTGCAAAATAGCTCAGTTTTAGTTCAGTTTTAACTTTGAAAACAGCAGCTGACAGAAGAGGTTCACCTCTCAGGACATTCAATAGTCATACTGGAGGTTTCGATCACTCTCTCCAGTTTCAATTTAATTTCCATTCATTTTCTAAGCACTTCTTTTTATTCAGCATTCTCTACTCTATCCAGCACGACTGAAATGCAGAGCATCTACAGTTTAGTGGCGACTGAGAAAAAAATGTATCTGCTCTTAATCTCAAGGAGTAAATTGAAAGCAATGGCTCAATGAATAACATGCAGCTACAACCTTGAATACAATTCCTGCCAGAAATAAACACAGCATGACAACCGTTGCTCAAACATTACCTTCACCAGGTAAACTCAAGCAATAAATCCTATAGGTAAGATGAAAATAACCTGGAATAAACCTAGAAATATTTAAAATAACATAATAGAACACACACTTGTTAGTTGCTTCTGATTATTGGCTGTGTTTTCTGGAAACGCCTCTTTAAACAACATGTGACAGACACTTCTTCAAATTTTCCTCCATTAGCAGCTGAATCCATGGGAGGGCAGTGTTGCTCCTTCCAAAAACATCTTCTGGTAAGTCTGTACCAAATGGACGAATATGGCTGCAGGCAGCGTTGCTTTTAAATGACCAGAATAACCTCAGACCTATTAAATATCATATACTCAAGTTGTGAGTGTGATCCTCTTGTGTTATATAGTGTGTGGTTCGCTCCTGGTTTTACTACCTGATGTTCCCTCCAGATATTAATTAGCATTCACATTTTCTTGTCCTATTG
Source organism: Pseudochromis fuscus (assembly GCA_900323345.1). NCBI lineage: Eukaryota > Metazoa > Chordata > Actinopteri > Pseudochromidae > Pseudochromis > Pseudochromis fuscus. The sequence goes on from OOFC01047801.1 coordinate 36,545, forward strand.
ATGTTAAACTCTGATATTAGACTTCTCCCTCCTCCTTGTATATCCTCAGACATATCTATTGTATCCAGTGTGTAGACCAGTGTGTAGTGTGTATACCGTGCAGTGTGTAGACAAAGGGTCGTTACTCTTGCTGCTGGAGTGGACATGAACAATACCTCCAGCCCCTTGGGCCACATTACACCGCGGAGATTCGCATAAAGGGACGTTAGGAGGAGCGCAGACGGCCTCTGACTAATGGAGAGGAAAAGGAAAGGGCCAAGCAAGTTCACATCCACAGCCTGACCTCGTGTAATAAAATATTTTGGTAATGCGCAGAGTGTCAAAACCCTCAAATATTCACTGATTTATTATGTTGTCTGTAAATTCAGATTAGACTAAATCAGAGGGCTGAATCCAATTTGTGCTTCTTTACAGAAACCACATATATAAACAAAAAATAGCACAGCAAGGTGTTGGTATTCTTCAGCTATTTAAAGGCTAAACTTAAATTATTTATGCAAATCTCAATCACAACATGTTGACCTTAATCCCAAAGAACTGAGCATAAGATGACTGGTGTGGAAGCTGTTTGTTCTTCCTATATTGTTATGAAAATTTTGAATTTTACAGCCGACAGTAGGATAATTATGCAAAGCTGACATAGCATACATGGTGTTTGAAAATATTCAAAAATGACTATTGGTGCACTGTCACTGTTATTTTCACCTGTGGGGCTGCTGCAGACAGAAATAAATATGGATGAGTGGCTGTGTGTGCAGAGAAAATTCAATAAAGTAACAAAAATCTAAAGCTGTAAAGTGGAAACTAAAAAGGTTTTACACAAAACTTCTTGCTGGAGATATGTCATTAAAGAAACCTGATGATGTTTTAGCTTTTACAGTTTATTTTCACTTTGTATTTCAAATGCAGTTTATGCTTTTTTGCAATTTTCAATAAATACATTTACAAGTTGGTGCAAACATAACACAAGGCAGCAAAATTTTGATCAAGCATTGTAATGTTTTAGCAGTTTCACTCACAAATACCACACACACAGCTTTTATAGTATTTCCATTCATTGATTTCCTCTTTTTGCTGAAAATAGATCTGTGATGATCCAGCTGATTCCAGTGAAATCAGTGCTCAAACCCTCTGACATCCTTTGTTGTTACCCTGCATTGCTGGTTAGGAACTGTCATCCCACCTCCAGCTGTTTGCAGCTGTTCGTCCTCACAGCCTCACACATCCAGCACGTGGTTCAAATAGGAGATGTAACAAATAGCGAGTCGCAGGATTTCAATCTTGGACAACTTTTTGTCTGGTGGGAGCGTTGGCAGCAGTTTTCTCAGCTCTGCAAAGGCCACGTTGAAGGCCACAACACGTATCCGCTCCCTGCTGGCATGCGCAGATCGATATTTGGCAGTGGCGCGCCTCCTGCGCCTCCTCTCCTCTCTGGAGCGCGCTCTGCCCTCTCCATCCTGCCCGGACCCACACTGCACGGTCAAAGTGTCCAGAAGGGTCTCCATGTCCGTTTGTCCCCAGGGGAGATCAGGTTCCTGCTGGTCAGGACTCAGCATCATATTCCAGGTCCTAACACTCCAAATGCCCTGGGAAGTAAAAATGGGTCAAAGTTACAGGATTAAGGCTCGATTTGTGGGAAAAATCATGTTAGAATCAAGTATAAGGATTTAAGATGAAATTTGATCAATACAGCACAATAGTAAACTCCTCCTGTACCTGCATCATTGCGTAAATTCAAGCCATTAAAAATAGTTGGACAAGACAAACAAAGAAAAAAACCGACATCTGAAATATGTGCAATTACACATATTTTTGACTGTAAACCTTTGAAAAATTGTATTTATTGCTGTTGTCCGTTTAATACACACATCAGTTTTCCTTATAACTGAAGTTAATAGTAAAGAAATAAATAAGCGCAGACATATGAGGGACTGGTGCTGCCCCTCAGTGGAGGATCTACGATGTTACTGCTGACAGAGAAAGACGCTGTCCGAGGTGCTGAAACGATATCCAGGTAGCAAAACAAACAAACAAACAAATAAACAAACACACAATCATGGTATGTTCGGTTGTCTCGAAACAACAAATAAGTGGCATAATCTTCTTAGTGAAATGATATAACTCCCATCTGAAGTATAGTTACATTTCTTTATTTGAGCAAGAAAAACTTCTGTATTAATAATAGTGCTGGTTTATAATGTATTTTTTCTCGCAGTGGATGTTTTATTTAGCAGAGAAACGTTCCGATTTATTTTCTGCACCTTTTGTGTTTTCATTTGTTAACGACTAAATATGTATACTTTTAAAGTTTTAAACAGTCTTATCTCAAAGTCAAGTACAAATATTTGAAAGCTGCACAACAGAGCAAAGAGTGGAGCAGCATCCCCACGGGAGCAGGAGTGAGTAAACAAGATTAAAATTTAACTTACCTTGCACATTCAAAGATTTGTCTGATTCCAGTTAAATCAAATATTTAAGCTGCACCAGCTCAGTGCAGACAGGGAGCAGGTGAAGTTATCTCCACAGCCACCTCCGTGGTGTCTTGATTTGGCTGAGTCGTGTTAAACAGCAGGGAATATGAAACGGGATAAGGTTTGACTTCGTCTTTCTCATCTTTTCGTCCCATCATCCTGTCAGGTGCGCGTCACTTCTTCAACCAGACTGTTGATCTGTCCGTCTCCTCCATCCAACTTCGCACAACCTGGCTGCGCGTAAAATGAAACATCTCTCCAATAAAACGAAGTGACGGCAGCCACGTGACAATGAGAGCAAGTCCAAGCCTCTCTCTACTTTCATTATCAACAGGTTAAAGGCAAAAGTTTGTTTGTGCAGACGCTGCTAACCGTAGGCTGTGTACAGGCTACTTGGTTATAATCCTGTGAATTTATAAACACCCTTGTTGTCGATGAGGCTGAATTATTTATGGTCCATCAGACGTGAGGCTTGTGTTGATTTGGCAAATGCTGTGATTGAAGTGATCTGTGCTCATGCAAAGGACAAATCTTAATGTTTCTATTGTTTCATTGCCAAGACAAAATTATTGCCTCTGAAAACAAACTGTAGCCTTCAGGGTGATGGAAGATTGAATCAGATCTATGTAGGTGGAGAGACAAGATTGGACTTTATTTTGACATATTTTTCTTAAAGATACTAATATGTTTACAAAATATGTACACGTGTAACTTAAAAACAAACTGATTCTGAGCAGGCATAACCTTTACTTTTCTTTAAAATAACTATTTTATTGAGTTTTTGTCACATACAAATATCCGAATAAATTCACAGTCTTACAGTCAAAGTTATTTTTTTATTTAATAACTAAAACTTTTACACTCAAACTTAATACTCTGAATATATTTGCAAAATACAGTAAATTACAAAAGGCTAAAAACTTCAGTTCTGTACTTTTGCATGAATTTGTTTGATAAATGACATGTAACATCAGCTTTTTTACATGTGAAAATGTCTCTTATTGAGCTTTAAATAACTAAACAAATTACACAAGTTTTCATTTATTATTAAAGCTACAAAATGTATTTTTAAAAAAATACTGTAGTTGGTTATTTTACAGTATTTTTACAGTATTTCTGGAGCACATGAAGAAGCTGCTCAGAGATGGACACCAACTTTAATCCATTTTAAAATCTAAACTCTATCTCTTGCCAATGCAATTATATGCAATAAAATAATAACATAAAACCCAATATTGTGCATTAGCTGGTGTTTTTCTAACCTGTTGTGTTTGGTCAAATGTGCATCGTGGCTCTGGCATTTTGATCTGCTCATCTGCTGGAGGGAAATGTCAGCACTAATCATTACTAACATAATCACTGTGAGTAAATCATCAGAGGGCCTTCACCTCTGCGTTGATGGTGGAAAATGTTTCCGTCAGAAATGGCACCGTAAACGCTCAGCTGGGATCACATGCAGTTATTGAGAAGGCCTTGGCATATGGCTAACATCATTATCAATCTCTCTCCGAGCCTCGATGGGACCACGTCTGTCCTGCCGATTGGGAAATGACGTGGGTTCATCACAGGAAGAAACATGTGATGGCAATTAATTCTCTGAAGTGTCAGTAAACAATATTTGTCGAGCCTTTTCAGTGATGAGTTAATGGATTTGAGGGCACAGATGAATCCTTTACTGCTTCAGTCTAACCCCGTTCACACTGATCCAGGTTTAATGTGGATGTAGATCTGTGTTGCTGAGGGTGTAGGGAATAAATTATGTTAAAGGAAGTACCTGCATGATTCCTAACATTAATCTGCTTCTAAATATGGCGTCACAACCATAAAACATAAGTGGCAAAAAGAGACTAATGGCATCACATATTTGTTTTTATTGTTGTCTTTGAGATTGTGTTATGCTGCCATTTGGATTAGATCACCAGTATTTTTATTTTCCTATGTCAGGAAATGAATACAGATTATGATATGCAATGTTGTTCGTCCTCTGAACAGCTAAACCCTCAATTATTGCTGAATGACTGACTCATTCTGACCGTACAGCTTTTTATACAAAGTGAGGACACCTGAAAATGTCTTTTCCCATCATTAAAAGAACAGTCAGTCATTTTCTATACCTGCTTCTCCACACTTGGGTCACAGGGGTCTGCTGGAGCCTATCCCTGCTGTCATTGGGCAAGAGGTGGGGTACAATCTGGACAGGTTGCCAGGCTATCGCAGGGTTAACACAGAGACAAACAACCATTCACGCTCCCACTCACACCTATGGTCAATTTTAGAGTAATCAATTGACCGAACAAGCATGTCTTTGGATTATGGGAGGAAACCAGAGTGCCTGGACAAAACCAGGGAGAACACACAGAAAGCACCATGCCACATCATCAGCATAGAAAATGCAGACAACAGGCTTTTTGAAAGACTATGGACAGCTCCTGGTACTGAAACAGGTTTAGTTATTAGTCTAATAACAAATCAGTGCTGATCATTATGTCTCACCTCCAATAAATGCCTGTGATGTTGAGTTTAGATTCATTTCTTACAGGTTTGTTGCACTGGCAAATCAGACAAGATGTTGACACATGATATTTTAGTGCCAGTTCGTCTTTTTTATTTTACTTTATTTGTTTTGAGAGTCCATTATCTGGAGGTCTATGAAGCCATATCGCTCCACATCTTTCATAACTCTAAGTCTATACAGCAGATTGTGGAGAATATCAGACACCTGACCAGAAATAAATTAAAAAACTGACTTCTCCTCAGTATCGTAACAGTGCCTCTAATAAACAGTACTCAAATAATTACAATTTCAAATGTGACCCGACAGTTTGATGTGATGATGCTCTTTTCTCTCCTCCACCTTGTCTCTCTTCTGTCGCCTCCTCCTCCTTTTCTAACGGGTTCTTCTGGTTCCTCTGGTTTCATCTGTTTCTGTCTGAACACCATCTGTTTAAAGGACACAGCCACAACCCTCAGACGTCCATCTCCTCCTTCTCATCTGTTCATGCATGCATGTGTGTTATGAATATGCATGTGAATATGTGTTCAATTTCTGCTCACACACAGAAAAACAAAAACAAATCCTAGTTTGAACTTTGTGTCAAGGCCAATATGCTGTCTGTATTTTAGTGGTTAAAAGGCTGACTCACTGTGTGTCTATTTTTGCATGCATTGCAGTCCAACTTTCTCCTCCTCTTTCCCTCCCCTTCATCACTTTTCCCCCTCTGTCAAGTCCATTTTTGTGTCACCAACAAACCACATACTGTAAATGCAAATCAGCTGAAGTGGTTTAATTTTAATGTGAGCACTATTTTTCCCATCCCTATTTCTGTCTCCTTAACATCTGCTGCCATATTTTGTTTCTGCTGATTTGTAATTCTGTGACATCTAATCGATCAGCTTTGTCACCATGGTGACAGCAGCTGGGAGGAGGAGGGGAACGGAGGAGGGGATGAGAGATGAAGTAATTCAGCTGCTGTTCCCGAGGTTTTTCGTGAAACCTTTTGATGTGTGTCGACTCAGGGACCGACTTTATTTTTCTGTTTTCTTCTGTTATCGTTGCTCAAGATACAGAAAATAATGTCAGTGAAAAATGTATTTGGCACAAAACAACAATACTGCACCGTTGAGATAAAAGAAATGAAAAAGAATGAAGAACAATGAGGAAGAAAGAACAGTCATCAGCTAACATCCATAACCTAACAAATCATCGGTCAGAAAACAACACGTCAGCTGAAAATAACAGCTCAAAACATTGATATTTTCCTTATCTCAGTTATTATCAAACTTCCCTTTTTTACCCTTAAAAGATTATGCAAAACTTTTATGCAGGTGAACTTGAAATCATGACAAAGGGGAGGTCATGTGACTTCATGACAGCATGCAAAAATATACTCATTATACATTTGCATCAAAATCCAAAATGGCCGCCCAAGTAAACAAAGACACTGGACCTGAGGTTATGGTTGTTATTTCATCATGTTTAATATATTTTGGGGAGAATTTTGTTTGAGAAAAGATTGTTTTGAAGGATAAATTTATCTGAAGAATTTTCCCATCTTTGATAATGATGCATTAATATTCAGACAGGAGACAACTGACAGATATTTTGAGGCTCATATTGTGCAGACAATCAGTAGAAAAAACATTTAAAATAATGATGACTCTTTATGTAACTCTTATTTTTTATTCAATCGCCAGTGTGCACATGTTTTCAGACAATTGCTGTCAGGTTTGAGGCTAAAAGTGTTTCCTTAACTTCCATAATTTTAATTAATTAATTAATTTTTTTAAAGCTAACATAATTTATATCCTGTAGCTCTTTTAAGGACAATTACAGACACAGGTTCTTCTGTTTTAACGGGCGTCTATTCTTCCATCTCCTCCACCGACGCCGTGAGAACTGGAGTGACACAAGCATCCATAAAGGTTCATACCGGAAACAAAACAAACACGGAATTAATAAACCACAACATCGCACGTAAACATACCTCATTGGCTGCCTGTCCTAAAAGAGGTTTTGTTGCACTTCAAATTTCTTAGGAACATAAAACAAACAAGCACTCGTTTCTTCGAAGCTTCTTTCCCTTTCAGTGCGCCAAAACTGTGTTCTCGCGAGATATCACAGATATCTGCGTCACTTCCAAAATAAACTTTATATACACAATAATTCAACGAATTTACATTCTACACGTCTCGTTCATTACATTTCACACAAATCAAACAAGTGAAAAACAACACTTACATATCCTAAATGAGAAAAAATGATCTTGGGAGATATTATTTTACCCCCTGACCCAACTGGGATAAGCATGAAGAGAACATGAATGATATTATTTAAGCTGTAATACAAAGAAATAACGGTTGCATAATTGTCCAAAAATATGTATGTGCTTGTCCATTTAAGGGTTAAAGGACTATTTCAGGGAAAACTGCAGAAAATGACGGACCATGCAGTAAAGCAATACACCTGCTACCAGCATTGTGCCAAAAAATAAAGAGCAGTGCTACAATTTAAATTAGCGTAGTAATCTCCTTGTCTCCTGTCTACTGAGAACAAAACAAACAAGCTATCTTGCCACTCTAACATGTTTTCATCATTTCAATCTGGCACTTATAACAGTCTCGGTGTAAGGCCTGTGTACATGATTCCCAAAAGTAAGTGAGAGAAGGTAGAGGGAGAGGCAGGAAACAGGCTGAGCCAAAATATAATTGAATGATAGAGAGAAGCTTAACTGGAAAAAAGACTAGATGGGTTTGTTTCACATCTGAAAATAACACTGGGGAAAACCTGGTGGATTTTTTTGTGAATTAAAATTCGAGAGCCACTTTAATTTGTCAACTACCTGAGACGCGCTTAAACAAAAACAGTGAGTGAAATGACTGGTGTAGCTCCTCAGAGGCACTGATCAGACACTGGAAAAGCAACATGCAACATGTTAAGTGACAGATGAGGCAGAGGAGGGAGACTTTCGGTTCAGATGGAGAATTTTCTGGAAGCAGCCGCTCTTATCTCAGTGCACGCCTGCCCTGTAACTCCAAATAAATATGCTCAAGGTTTGTCTGTCATCCTCTCTATTAAACAACGTAGCTCAGTGTTTCGCTGCTCGACACGGTCACAGTTCAGTGAACATCTTTTCATCGCGTCGCCTTCAGGGGTTTTGGCTCAGGAAATCCTACATGGCTGACAAACGCATAAGTAACTTATTATCTCCATGAGAAGAGAGCAGAGAGGCAGAAAAAAGGTAAGCATACACTGAGATAAAAAATGTGGCATTCACTCACACACACACACACACAGGATGCATTTGCCAACACATAAAACCAAAAAGAAAAAAAAAACTGACAGATGACTGAGTATTACTGCTATTTCCATTTAGTTTGTATTTATTTATTTTTTTGTTCCTTGCAGAGTCGTATCTCTCTGTACTTTGGGATCATGTGTTGCCAGGAAACTCAGAGTCACAGCTGTCAGCAACAGCAGAGTCTTTTTTTTAATTGAACTCAGAGCAATTTAGTGGTCTGAGCTACAAACAGACATAAATGTAAACTGACCAAAACATCTTATCATGGTGCAGTTATCATGTGCACATTATTCTCTATGCATCTGACAGGACTGTATGTAAAATGAGTGAAGCTAATTTGACATCACTTGTTGGTTTCTGGCATTTTGGGAGCCCAGGAGTTTGGCAATGAACGTGACCATATTTTGATGTGAAGGGAGGAGGCGGGACTTACCCTTGAACCTGAGGACACTGTCAATCAGTCAGTCATCTTCTATATACTGGCTTTGTCCACACTTGGGTTGCAAGGGTCTGCTGGAGCCTATCCCAGCTGTCATTGGGCAAAAGGCAGGAGGCAGGAGGCAGGGTATACCCTGGACAGACTGCCAGCCTATTGCAGGGCTAACACAGAGACAAACAACCATTCATGCTACCTATGGTCAACTTTAGAGCAATAAATCTCTTTGAATCTTGACTCAAGCCAAGATGTGAACCCTGAACCTGCTTGCTGTGAGGCGCAAGTGCTAACCACTGCACCACCATACCACCCCTCCTCCTGAAGACACCTTCCAATGTTGAATTCACCCGCCTCCGAACCACCTGTAAATCATTGGAGGACCTGTCAATCAAACCACATCCCTAAATCCTCCTCTTTTTGCAGCCTAATATTTTTGCATCTAGCCCTGCGATAGGCTGGCAACCTGTCCAGGGTGTACCCCACCTCCTGCCCGATGACAGCTGGGATAGGCTCCAGCAGACCCCTGCAACCCAAGTGTGGAATAAGCAGGTATAGACGATGGATGGATGGATGGATTTTTGCATCTAGTGGTCATCAGGAGTATTGCATTCATTTTGAGCCCCTGTTGCTTCATCCAGTCTATGATCTGACCTCATAGTGTCCTGTTAGGAATATGCAAGACAGTTCAAGACTATCAAAAATGTGAGATGATTTTTGAGGAACTAAAGGTAAAAGAAAGATTGGATTTGTACCTTGTGCTCATGACGCTTTTATCCTCTGTCATCGCACTACACCACGATGATAATCCATAAGGAAGTTTAAATCTTTTTCCTCTCAAGATTTTCAATTTACTTTATATCATTCTTTATGAAACATACATACAAATGCATCTGTTCTTGACTGATTTAAAACTAAATTTCCTGTAAAGAGGATCGTTCATTTTCACCTTTCTTTCTTCCTTTGTGTCACACCTTAAAAAAACAATTAGAGCATGAACAAGGTGGTGGATGAATCAAGCTGTTTTTCAGGCACAGACACTTATCACATGTGACAAATGGTGAGATACATTTCATGTTATTTTTAACTCAAAATCTGAAATGCATGCAGGTGACAGACACTTGCTTGTTAGCGCTGTCTGTGATCAGGCCACTTTTATTCTATATCTCCTTAAACTGGGATGTTATCCAGCTACGCTCCATCCCTCACTAATGACTACTACTGTACTGTCACAGCGAATGAAACAAATAAAAAAGATTATAGGGTTAAAGGGTCTTCTGTATGTTTTATCTTCAGTGCTGTAAATCTAAGGAAGATCATGAGACCACATCTGTCTCATTAGAAAATCATATTTTATTCAAGAAAGGAAAAACAAAAGCATCTGTTTGATATAAGGTACAAATGCTGTTCTCTACACACTGATGCTTGAGGAAATATAATTTATAGATTCATATTGTAATTTTTTTCCTGTCATACATGATTTAGCTATGCCAGCGCTGGTAGTAAAGTAACTATCAAATGGTATTAATGTATCTGTACTGCAGTCAGCTGATAATTAGGGTCTAGTTTTAATTAACTTGCTTTTTGTTGTTATTTGTGTTTTTCCTCCTTTCACTGGACGAACCTCTCTGTGTGTTTGATTGCTTGGTGATGATAATAAAGCAGGAGAGGAAGTACCAGGTTCATGCACTTCAGAATAACTGATTAAGGTTTGATTAAGGTCAGGTTAAAAAATCATAAAACACAACTATAGTGAGAGTTAAGGAAACACATCAGTGGAGAAATCGACTTCACTTCCGGCAGAATCTGCTCCTGCAACATCAACCAGTTTGAATCCTTGCCAGGCAGCAGTGCTGACAGTGGTGCCAAAATTATCACAATAAATCCTGCAGCTCTGTTTACTTACGGTCATTCTGGTGATTAGATCAGTGACATTAATCTGTTAAAGGTTGCCGTTTGTATGCTTGACCGTGAATCTGCTCTGCCAATACACAGCCACAATTTATGACTCGCCATCTGGATGGATATTCACAATTTGTGATTAAACTATAAACACCATCCAATCAATCTTCTGACTGCAGGAAGAGCCCAACCACCGTCGCCATCTAATGGTAAAAACTTGGAAGTAATTTTCAGTAAGACGTGCATAATTTCCTGGCACAGACGTTTGTGGTCTTGGCTATTCCGGTAATATTTTAATTAAATACAGACCCTGAACTTCACAAACTAGTTTCTGCTGGAAATACAGAATGAATGTCTCTATCTTATAAAAAGATTTCTGCCATTGCAGATCCACAGCAACAATAATCTTAACAAATACTATACAGAATACATAAAACGGACTGTTGTAGGGAATCAGAGATGCAGGATGTTTTCTCTTGAGGTGAAACAGACGTGCTTTGCTTTAGCTTTTATGTAGCCTAAGCATTGCAGCTGTGAGAGAGAAAGCTATATTATAATAATTATCATAGATTAGACATAATGAGATCCTCATTTTAATTGAGAATCGCTTTAATTGAGACTATAAGATCTGACCCCATCCACTAGTAAGAAAGTGGATCCTTGCATATGTACAATCCATTGTCTTATTTTAGATTTGCAGCATTTGGATACTCATCTCATCATCTATACCTGCTTCTCCACACTTGGGTCGCAGGGGTCTGCTGGAGCCTATCCCAGCTGTCATGGGGCAGGAGGCGGGGTACACCCTGGACAGGTTGCCAGCCTATCGCAGGGCTAACAGATAGACCAACAACCATTCACACTCCCACTCACGGTCAATTTAGTTTGATCAGTTCACCTAACCAGCATGTCTTTGGACTGTGGGAGGAAACTGTAGTACCCGGAAAAAAACCCATGCATACACAAGGAGAACATGCAGACTCCACACAGAAAGGCCCGAGCCGAGATTCAAACCCCAAACCTTCTTGCTGTGAGGCACCACCGCTGCATTTGTATACTGCTTTCATAAAATGCACATTACACTCTCAATTCCAGTGTCCATTTTCAACTATGAACAAATCCCCCCTTTGGCCACATGATGGCACTGTAGCCCATTCAAAAAATATATCATTATCCATCTCCCATCATAAAGAACAAGATGAAACTCATCTGTAATTGTGTGAGAGCACCTTTTTTTTTATGTCCCTGTGTACTCTATAATTTACATGGCTGTGGTTGCATGTGACGTACCTCCTGAAGGTGGGCTGCAGATGTTCTCCTTTTATGTTTCACTGTACTTTATGAACCCAGAGTGAAACATGTGAGTAACTGTTAAGACCTTGAGCAGCATACACCAAATACCTGACACATGTAGTAGAGAAAAGTATGAGCACAGCATGTGTTGCAACACAACAGTCTGGAGTCGCGCAGCTCAGTACATCACAGGCCATGAAAACGTGGCCCCGAGCAAAACATACGACGCCTTCCCATCACAACAGAGGGAACGCACCCAGAGGCTCAGAATGAAGCACGATGAAGATGCTCGTGTGGTGATGGTGTGGAAATAGTGAGGCCACAAAGATGAAACAACACAACCTCATAAACACCAGTTTGACAAACAGCTACCAATCCATAAAGAGAGACACTAACAAGAGAGAAAGCTGGCAAAGTGACTCCATGTGTCTCACTCATGTTGCATGCATGTGCTCATATGTGTTAATATGTTGTTCATTACTCCAGCTCCTTCTCACAGTGGCTGAGTATACACAGGACTTAGCATTGCATTTGGTTCCAGATGTGTGCCAGCTCACGTTTGCCTTTGATGCCCACTACTGAGACTATCTTCTGCTTTTTTTTTTTTTTTTTCT